>WOVY01015652.1:0-22287 GCA_013436015.1 Rhipicephalus annulatus
ATGAGATATAACAGACAGTAATGCCAAGGAATGTACAGGGGAAGTTATTAAAACCAATGGAATGTAAATAAGAAGAAAGAAAAGTGGATGAAAAAATTACCAACTGTGAGCAGGAATCGAACCTACGACCTTCGAATTACGCGTTACTGGCAGACTTGGTGTGTTTAGGTTTTATAAGAGGGACAATTAATCAGCTGCCCACTCATAATAAGTTCACGTGCTACGTGGCGCCAAACATGCGCATAAGAGTGTTTCACACTCGTTGTTTGGCTTATAGATGGCGCTGACTGTCACTCCTACTTCTAAATTCACAGATAAACCCAAAAAAGTGGATGGAGGGAGGGCCGCTGTGATAGCTCAGTGGTTAGAGCATCGAACGCGTAATTCGAAGGTCGTAGGTTCGATTCCTGCTCACAGTTGGTAATTTTTTCATCCACTTTTCTTTCTTCTTATTTACATTCCATTGGTTTTAATAACTTCCCCTGTACATTCCTTGGCATTACTGTCTGTTATATCTCATTAATATTGTGTTAAAACACGGAAAAACGAGCCCTTAGGTATACACTTCTTTCCCTTATTTCATTGAACGAGGGTCTCGTACTGGCAGACTTGGTGTGTTTAGGTTGTATAAGAGGGACAATTATACAGCTGCCCACTCATAATAAGTTCACGTGCCACGTGGCGCCAAACATGCGCATAAGAGTGTTTCACACTCGTTGTTTGGCTTATAGATGGCGCTGACTGTCACTCCTACTTCTAAATTCACAGATAAACCCAAAAAAGTGGATGGAGGGAGGGCCGCTGTGATAGCTCAGTGGTTAGAGCATCGAACGCGTAATTCGAAGGTCGTAGGTTCGATTCCTGCTCACAGTTGGTAATTTTTTCATCCACTTTTCTTTCTTCTTATTTACATTCCATTGGTTTTAATAACTTCCCCTGTACATTCCTTGGCATTACTGTCTGTTATATCTCATTAATATTGTGTTAAAACACGGAAAAACGAGCCCTTAGGTATACACTTCTTTCCCTTATTTCATTGAACGAGGGTCTCGTACTGGCAGACTTGGTGTGTTTAGGTTGTATAAGAGGGACAATTAATCAGCTGCCCACTCATAATAAGTTCACGTGCTACGTGGCGCCAAACATGCGCATAAGAGTGTTTCACACTCGTTGTTTGGCTTATAGATGGCGCTGACTGTCACTCCTACTTCTAAGTTCACAGATAAACCCAAAAAAGTGGATGGAGGGAGGGCCGCTGTGATAGCTCAGTGGTTAGAGCATCGAACGCGTAATTAGAAGGTCGTAGGTTCGATTCCTGCTCACAGTTGGTAATTTTTCATCCACTTTTCTTTCTTCCTATTTACATTCCATTGGTTTTAATAACTTCCCCTGTACATTCCTTGGCATTACTGTCTGTTATATCTCATTAATATTGTGTTAAAACACGGAAAAACGAGCCCTTAGGTATACACTTCTTTCCCTTATTTCATTGAACGAGGGTCTCGTACTGGCAGACTTGGTGTGTTTAGGTTGTATAAGAGGGACAATTAATCAGCTGCCCACTCATAATAAGTTCACGTGCTACGTGGCGCCAAATATGCGCATAAGAGTGTTTCACACTCGTTGTTTGGCTTATAGATGGCGCTGACTGTCACTCCTACTTCTAAATTCACAGATAAACTCAAAAAAGTGGATGGAGGGAGGGCCGCTGTGATAGCTCAGTGGTTAGAGCATCGAACGCGTACTTCGAAGGTCGTAGGTTCGATTCCTGCTCACAGTTGGTAATTTTTTCATCCACTTTTCTTTCTTTTTATTTACATTCCATTGGTTTTAATAACTTCCCCTGCACATTCCTTGGCATAACTGTCTGTTATATCTCATTAATATTGTGTTAAAACACGGAAAAACGAGCCCTTAGGTATACACTTCTTTCCCTTATATATATATATATATATATATATATATATATATATATATATATATATATATATATATATATATATATATTGTGTGTGTGTGTGTGTGTGTGTGTGTGTGTGTGTGTGTCATCGGAGGTGGTTCGTGATGCTTTTGTTACAGTGGAGCAAGAAAGGGTCATCGACAGTCCCTGCGTGTAGGGCTCTCAAGAGAAACTTTCGGAGGAATAGCTGCCAGGTACCTCATACGAAAATGATTGACCTAAGTGTACGTGCGTCTTAATACGCCTGGGCGATGAAACAAATTTCCAAACTGGCTGGCGTTTTCTCGGACCTGATTTTTTAAAGTTCCAACATTCAGCTTCTCGAAAATAGCCACTGCTTTTATCTCGAAAATGCTCTGTTGCAAGTCTTTTCGAAAGTTTTCTGGGATGGCCTCTTTCGTGCTCCCCTGATACTGTTCCTTCGTGAAGATGCAAACCCCCTTCGCTTGTCTGGAACATCGCAATGAGCCTTCACTCGTGGGGCTCGGATTGTCGTCCGCCATATAGCCAAATAGGTATTTTCGCTCTCCCTCTCTTTCCGTGCCAGATAGTAGCAGCTCCAAGTCTTCCTTTCACAAAAACGAGGCAACATAACTTTTTTTAGTGCGCGTCTCATCTGGGAAAGAAATGTCAGCGTAAAGCCAATCCTGAACATAGGTCATAGCTGCCAGGTGTTCGAGGCGCTGTCGATGCATTCGCACTACCAAATAAGTGTAGTTTCTTGCGATCACATCTAAGTGCAGAGTTTTTTATTTTGTATGAATGAAACCAGCGTTCTTCCGTAGGAATTCAGTCCCTTGAGTGGCGGTTTGGCGGAACCCTACTAAATGGACGGCGGAACTTGGTTCAGCGGAACCCTACGTGCGACGTCGCAAGTGCCGTTCGCAAGTAAGTGAGACCTAGGGCCGAATATTGAAGTTTGTAATTTAGCAACATATAAACACTTTTCCACGAAAATAAAAGTACATTTGGGCAAATGTAAACGTCGGGAATGAATAACAGTTGACAATTCTTGATCATCACCGCGGCTTCCAAAAAATATTAACTACAAGTATTAACTACATGACGAAGATGCACAGGCCACACTGAAAAAGAGGTGAGTTCTGAATGGGAACCGAATGAATTCCTGAAGGCGTGGACTCAGCAATACTATCACAAGCCACTGGCTTTTCGTTTCTCTTTGTCCTAGCGTGTGGGCGCTATATTAGTGATGAGAAGGTCACTTGCCCCCGAAGGCAATTCAGTTGGGGCGCAAAAAAGTAAAAAAAATAAGTAAACAGCTGCTCTGTGAGTATGCCTTGCTCCACTAATGAGCTTGGAGTGAAGATGCTGCCAAAGAAGGGACGCCTTACCGCCGGCGGTTGTGGTTTGTTAGAAAGCATCCATCGCGTCCGGGGTCTGTAAAAAGAACAAAAAAAAACTTTGAGCTTCTACTTTCGCCTCTGGTGGTATCTTGGGACGACACATGTAGCAGTAAATGGCAATTAGTGCACTTAAGTTTCCTTCGCGGTAGAGTAGCGAAGAGTTGTGATAAGCCTACGCGGTAATGTTGCAATCGGCGATGCGGTCGTTGTCGTCAAAACTTAGTGTAGAGGCACAGCAATATACAGACACGTGGCGTGCCTAGTAGACTGGAGTATTACCTAGCTCTGGCGTAAGTGGGTGATATATAACGGTAGCAGCTTAGTTTGAAGTTTGTGCGAATGTAGTAGCAGTCGTAACAGCAGTACCAGTAGTAGAAGCGGTAGTATCAGCAGTGATAGTAGTAGGTAGAAAAGTATAGTAGTATTGGTAGCGGTAGTAGTATAGTGGCGATATAAGTATTAGAAGCATTGAGGTAATGTAGATAGTAGCAGCTGTCGTAGGGCTTTCATAGTTCTATATCATGTATACAAGCACGCAAACTGCATTCTGAGAAAATGAGTGTCATTTGACTGCTCTCATATACATAAGAGAGCCACTGTCATAGCACTTTCTTTATGGAGTCACGTTGATTCTTTTTCGTCACACTAATGCTCCTAAAGAGTGTCAATGGGACTGTCAGAAAAAAGTGAACGTGCTTTTCAAAAGACAGTGACACTCGCTCGCATAAAAGAAGAGCCAAACTTCTGAGAGCGTACTGCTGACGGAAGGCGAAGCCCCGTCAACGTTGTCGCCGACACATTTATAAAGTTTTACGGCAAACACCTTAAATGCCTAAACAAACGCAAAAACTGACTGGCGTACTGCATTGTTTTCTCTGTCGGTGGTGTCAACATGATTGATGCAAAATCGTTTCAATCGCGTGATGACTTTGTCGCTTCACGTAATCACAACATTACCAATCACCAAAACAAATGCGAAGTAATCGTAGCATAATCATACCGTCACTGATACGTCAGACAACGCGACGTCACATCGTGACGTAATCACATGGCATCATTGCTTGGCCAAAGTTGGGCCGATTTCGGAGGCACTGCAGAAAGCTTACAGTGACTTCGATCCCGAAAGCACTCCAAAACTGCGTTAGCTGCTCAAGCTTTCTCACAGGGGCACGGGAGGCTGCTGACTTAAAAGGAAAAAGAAAGGGATAGTTTACGCTTACTAGTAACTGAGGCGTGTGCGTAAGAGACCCTGTGAGATGGTTTTACGAGCAATGGTTCCTCAAGTGCATACAAGAAAATTATAAGCTCCATACTCCATACTAAGTTATGCGGTCAAACTGACGCGCTGGTCAAACTATGATAAACATGTGATTTAAACTTGTACTTCTGTGTCCTACTGTGATCTACGAGAGCGTGTTTTGAAAAGATGATCCACAACAAATCTACCACATGTAACTCATGCCAAACTACTGGCAAAATACCGCGAAACCTCCCTTGAGAGAATTTTAAAAAACCACTTGACTGAAAGTTTACTAACCTTATAATATTGGCTACCATGCAGAACAGCCTTGAGCACAGCACAAGTGAAGCCAAATATGTGAAATACTATTTCTTTTCAAAACAGCTATGCTTTTTGGATTCGTCTGGCACCCTTAGAGCACAACAAAACACAAAGCTGTCCAGAGGGTTCATGTTCGCACGCACGGCCTCTGCCAGGGCAGTTAACCTGCACTGTATTTACGATTTATAACTAATGACATTATTGAACATTAATACTATAAATAGGCAAGTTTGTTTGCATTTGGATGCAAGACTGAAGCCAGCAGCTCAAATGTGTTCATACTGTTAAGGAAGAAGCTGCCCCCCCCCTCCCCCGTGGTCTCTTTTTACGAAGGGAATTTGGTGGGAAGATGTCAAGTGAGCACATTTACGTGGCTTTTGGGGACCGTACGTAACCATGTCTGCCAATTAAAAGTTTTATATCATCTCGTTAATGGTCATTATAACTCCAACCCTGCCATTATTTTTCTCTCCCAACAGGTTATGAATCAAGCTGAAGGCATGCTTTAACCTTAGTTCCCTTTACCACAACGAATACCGTGTTTTAAATATTTTTCCACGGACTCTAATGGGACTCGAATAATCTCAATACTATTGTAGTTTCTCACAGGTCTTCAGGTTTGTTTGAAAAGCATCTGAATATGTTATGAATTTTCTTTTATTATTTCATTTGTTCATCACCAGTGTTTTTTTTTTCCTTTTCAATTCTTACAAATGTTTGAAGAGAGTCCGCAACTTGCGTGCGTTTTATTTTTTTGTATTTTTCATGCTTAACCCGGCCTGCTAAGATCTCCGTATCTATTAATAAATAAAAAAAAACACATAACAGGCCCCTTGTTGTGTGCTTTAGAAGGACTTGTCATGTAACCAGTCTTCCGTGATGTTATGTCCGGCGACCAGTGTATCCTTCCGCTTTGTATATCGTTATTTAGTTCGTCAGGATTGTTACGTCCGACGCCGAAAGAATCGGTGCACGTCTTGTGAAAGCGACGCTGGAGATGAAGAAAGTGTTGAAGAGGAACAAGAAAGCGCGTGGCGATTTATGATGATGACAATTTGTATCTGCACAACTTGGCCGTAGAAAGATCTATAAGAGCCTCCGCAGTTAAAAATTTCTTTCTATCCGGCCGCTAATATTTGCCTTCTTAAACAAAAATTTACTCCTCTGAAAATGCGCAAATAGATAGCAGTTTGGGCGACTTGGTATAGAAGGACATTCTGAGAGCTTCGCTCAGCTCAGAGTGAAAGGCAACAAAGATAGCGGTACCAGGTCCGGCAAGACGATTGCGTCAGCATTGCTTTGTCTTGTCTTGCCTGCTACGCCTACATTTCTTTCCTTTTACGCTGAGCTGAGGCAACACTCAGAACACCCTCTAGAAAGCCCTCACAAACTTCGAAAAGGCTTATGAAAAAATAAAGTGAAAAAACTGTATTTATAACGCACAATAGAATTTACCTAAAATTATACCTTACCTTAACGTGATCTGGAAAAGCAGAAAACGAATCAAAATTTGACCGCATCAGGAAATGCAGTGAACTGTTTCGAGAGCATATTTATTGCATACAAGAATACTGTAATGTACCCAAAGCCTTCTTGGTACTGTTAGATAAAGCCAGAACAATTTATGCGTTTTGGACGTGCCCTTGATTTCAACACACGCGAATTGGGAGCATATGCGCGAAATCACATGAAGTTTGTCTACTTTTCGGCGACTTGGTCTAAATCGTCTCCTTCGTCCTGGTTTCTGCGCTAGTGTTGCCACCATGAAATCATCTGAAATTTTTTCTTAACACTAGGTTCCCAGTGAGGCCATATTTCTGTGTTCGCACCAGTATGTGCGCACCATATTTCTGTGTTCGCACGCCACCCAGCAACAACACTACCCCGTTCACTTGACTACTTCCTGTCAACGGCTTACACGTCACACGCGCTCGAAGTATGACAGAGAGGGGTGCATAAATCTCTAGGGTGCGGTCATCACGAGCATTCAGCTGCGTTGACGCAGCCGTCGTGATAGGCTCATTACGCCAAAAGCGGCGTGGTGTCTCGCCGAATCACCGTGAGCACGATGTTCGCATAAGCGTGGAATTCTCTGCTTTCGTTGTGCTATAGTGCTCTTGTATATGCCACATTCTTTTCACTCGTCATGTGAAACCTAGGGACACGAAGCGTTTCTTGTTACGTTCCTACTGCAGGGACAAATTTCATGGGGCCCACGCCCCTGTCAACCAGGGAGTCTGCCATTAAGCCGCGCTTCCCTCCCGACTCCCTAAAGCAACAGCGTTTAGACTGGTGGCCCGTCGATTCGTCTCGAATACACTTTGATCGAAGGGAAGGGTGAGACGCAGACAAGTGAGGTACGGCTTAGTACTGCTCTCATTAATTAGGTTGCATTTCAATTAAATAGTCAGAGTCTGGAACTTTTATGAACTTTCTGTTGTCACCTAACAGCAGAAAACGGTAGAGTGAGGTCTTCAAAACTCCAATATGCTGTGGCATGCACTTACGGAACTACATTTCTACATTGTTATTTTGTGTGGGCTGTTCCCCAACACTCAACTAAAGGTGCGCTAAACTCACACTGAGGTCACTCTAGAAGCTGGCGTCACAAGTTCATGCGAATGTCGCATAGGTTGAAATGTTTCCCGCATTCGACAGCTTAGACATTTTTGAGCGCCACAGTGGGAGCTTTTCTGCAAAACAAGTCGACTTCATGAATGAAAGTGAACATGCTATTTGCAATGCCACCCGCGATAGAGGAGAGTACAGTCTGTAATAAAACCGAGAAGAATGGATTTGTCTCTTGCGTCCGCAGAACCGAAGAGGTCTGACGTTACTACATTCATAAGTTGAATTTAATGCATTATAAAGAAAAAAATACAACTTCACAGAGGCATTTCTTATGCAAGCACGGAGAAAATCTATTAAATATCCAATCATGCTTCAGTGAATAGGCCATATTACAAGAAAAAAAATGGCAGCATATCCACGGTATGAATGATGGAGAGTGGGGCGAAGCATTCGTCCGTCCATGCGTTCGTCTGTGCGACCGTCCATGCGTCTGTTTTGTGTCCGTTCGTTCATCTATTCAACACTCCAAGTCCCACCATCTCGCATCTTTTTATCATATATTCCCCATATAGAAGCACCGCCATCCAGCGGACATTCCAAGGACTAAACGAGAGGTGGCACACGCACACTTTCTTACGGCCTGCGCTTTGGGTCCATTTCCCACATTTAACCACCTCGATTTCATGGTATATTCTAGTTCACTGTATTCATGGCACTGCGACCAAACGCTCGCTAAACCTTTCGAAAACCAAGGAGGTTACGCCCAGCGAGTATAACGTAGCAACCTTTCCCTGTCAGATAGGGCTCAATTTACATGCCAATGGCTGCTAATGAGAAATGAGAGACAGGAGAATTCGGCTTTTACTTTCTTACGGCTTGCGCTTCGTATCTACTTCTCATTTTTAACCACCTTGAGTTCATTCATGGTATATATAAGTTCATTGTATTCATGGCACTGCGGCTCAAACCTCGCTAAACTTTCTAAAGCTAAGGACGTTACACCTAGCGAGTATAATGTAGCATCCCTTTCTTGTCCGATAGTGCTCAATGTACATGCCAATGGCTGCTAATGGGGATCGCAGCGTGCGCGTTGACTAAAAGCCGAATGCTCATGTCTCTCATGTCCCCATTAGCAGCCATTGGCATGTACATTGAGCACTATTTTTTATTGTTAAACAACGCACAGAAGAAATCTCTCTCACTGGCACCCAACCTTGGAGGTCAAGTGGTTATACCTATTTCGAGTATGTGCCACTGGTGGTTACATACGAGGGACGCCCAAGCCACGCCATAAGGAGCTTCGAACCACCTAAACAAACCCACTTTTTTGTGTTGTGGTGCCAGAACGATTCAGTGCCAACATGTTGACAGATTGGATTGTGAATGTCAAGTGCCATAATTTTGTGAACTGAATTTGCATGTGTATGAGGAACCGAATTTGTATGCGTTTGTGGAACCGAATTTGTGTGTAAATGTGGTGAACAATAAAATTCCTTTTTCATCACCCCTAAAAACTAAAAATCCAGACATTAGGCAGCAGATGATGCGCCAAGGTAGTTGAACAACAATATATCAGACGCATTTGACCATGAACAAAAAATTTTCTGAGTTTGACAACAATATCACGAAACATGTAATACGCCCAAGATAGATAGATGGCTTGGAACAGTGTACGTAACAGTTCTATGAGGAAGATTGCAAAATAATCGCTTCCGCGTCGTTTTTGCAGCCTCCTATCCGTGACAAAGCAAATACGTTGTCGTCGTCATTATCAGTTCTATGAGACTTTAAAAGCAATTTTAGGGGGCAGAAGCTCCTTATGGCGTGGCTTGGGTGTCCCTCGTATGTATTCACCAGTGGCACATACCCGAAATAGGGTATAACGCTTGACCTCCAAGGTGTGCCAGCGAGAGATTTCTTCTGTGCGTTGTTTAAACAATAAAAAATATTGCTCAGTGTACATGCCAATGGCTGCTAATGGGGAAATGAGAGACATGAGCATTCGGCTTTAGTCAACGCGCACGCTGCGATCCCCATTAGCAACCTTGGCATTTACATTGAGCACTATCGGACAAGAAAGGGATGCTACAATATACTCGCTAGGTGTAACCTCCTTAGCTTTAGAAAGGTTCAGCGAGCGTTGAGTCGCAGTGCATGAATACAATGAACTTGTATATACCATGATTGAACTCAAGGTGGTTAAAAATGAGAAATAGATACGAAGCGTAAGCCGTAAGAAAGTAAAAGCCGAATTCTCATGTCTCTCATTTCTCATTAGCAGCCATTGGCATGTAAATTGAGCCCTATCTGACAGGGAAAGGTTGCTACGTTATACTCGCTGGGCGTAACCTTCTTGGTTTCGAAAGGTTTAGCGAGCGTTTGGTCGCAGTGCCATGAATACAGTGAACTAGAATATACCATGAACTCGAGGTGGTTAAAGGTGGAAGTGGACCCAAGGCGCAGGCCGTAAGAAAGTGTGCGTGCGCCACCTCTCGTTTAGTCCTTGGAATGTCCGCTGGATGGCGGTGCTTCTATATGGGGAATATATGATAAAAAGATGCGAGATGGTGGGACTTGGAGTGTTGAATAGATGAACGAACGGACACACAAACCGATGCATGTGATGGACGCATGAACAGACGCAGGGGCGGATGCATGAAAGAACGCGGGGACGGGCGCACAAACAGACGCATGGACGGTCACACAGACGGACGCATGGACAGACGAATATTTCGCCTCACTCTCCATCATTCACTCCGTGGATATGCTGCCATTTTTTACTAACTTTTAAGAGAATGACATCATGAGGACACGAAATAGCGCAGATGACTGTTTTGAACCAGAGGGTGCCCTTTGATGTTTGCTACACTATATATCCGGTATGACATGACTGGCTTGTTTTTTCGCCAATGTCGTTTGTTGAAACCAACCCAAAAGACAGTAAGATACTTACTTCTTTTTTCTCTGTTCTAACTGTTTTTCTGTTAAGAGTTGGAGGTCCATATTGCCTCGGCTACTCCATATCACAAAGTTCTGCATCGAAAAAAAAGAATAATACTTAATGGTCCCCAAAAACGAACAATCCGAAAAAAATAAATACATTATAGCAATCTGAAACCAGTTGAAATTGCCAATACACAGTTTGTTCACAACAGTTCACGCGATCATTAACTGTTTACACGTACATCTACTTTTTCTACTGTTAGTATGTGCACAAACACATTTCATATATATCAATTCCTGGCTGTCTACCACAGGCGCTTATCCTGTCCGGTCTCCACTAAAAATCTATCAGGAAGATGTTCGCCTTTTTTCTGAAGATACATATTCCCGGAGAGATTCCTCACTTTTCAAGCATACCCTTTATCGCGCATGGGTTCCGGTGCTGCCTTGCTTTACATCTCTAACGCAGCGCTTCCGAATACAATTCACCAATTTTCTCGCGCAGAACTTCCAATAAACGTTTCGTTCACTCTCTCCACACACGCAAGACTATCGTCTTTCGACGGCATTTGCAGTGATACATCCAGATACAGGGCCATTTTTTGTTGTCTTTTATACTTCCAATATTTATATGAATAGTTCAGACTAGTGGAAACAAGCAACAAGATGTCGTATGCTGAACAGCTCGCTCGACTTCTACGAAGTATTCAAGGATTAAAATGAGACATCTATTTTTTTGGCACAACCACTGCTGTAAAGAACTACCAGAAATAATTACGTCATTACGTTGAAAGTATGCCGCTATTGATGATTGGTTAATATGTGAGGTTTAAACGTCCCAAACCACCATATTATTATGAGAGATGCCGTAGTGGAGGGCTTCGGAACTTTTGACCACCTGGGGTTTAACGTGCGCCCAAATCTGAGCACACGGGCCTACAACATTTCCGCCTCCATCGAAAATGCAGCCGCCGCAGCCGGGATTCGATCCCCACGACCTGTGGGTCAGCAGCCGAGTACCTTAGCCACAGACCACCGCGGCGGGGCGCCAAAAGTGTGGCCGCTAAACTTAACATTCCTTTCTATATAAGTGTTCAATTAAAATTACGCGCGATATAGCAGATACTGTAGATGGCGAAAAACAAACTACCTGCGTTAATTATTCTTAAATATACTTTTCAATCCATTACTTCTTTATATGTCATGATAGGTTCTTTCAGACCTGAATTTTTCTGTATAGTGGTGCACTGCTAAATGTGAAGGGGTGAGCATAATCTGAAAGCATTTCCTCTTTCGCGGACTGCAATCCTACATTAAGCCAAATAGAATTGTTACCGTGTAACATGTTATCGTGTTTAGTCTTGCTTATTTAAATGGGTTCGCAACGAAGAATACATTGCGAGGCTCTTGAATTGCAGTCTATTTCAGGTACATTTCCTATTAGCCTGATAGCGTTAAGAGCGTGAATTAAGTCAGCTGTTCGGAAGGTGGTGCGTACGAGGCCTGATTGCGCTGTCGTGGTGCACTCTTCAAGGCGAAGTCGAAGCATCCTTTACTTTTTTTTGTTAGCTCTTTCTGTGTCAAATTTCATTTGTTTATTTGTATTTCTTTCGTAAGGCAGGGCCATAACCGATTCGGGCATGCTCTTGCCGTACTTCATCATTATTTCATGATTTTCAATGCTTTGTGTACAACATATACTACAGTGCGGAAGAGTACTTCAGGCAGATACGAGGTGGCAACTTGTCATAAGCCACAAAACCACACAGTTATGCAAAGAAACAAAAAGTTAAATACATAATGCTCGTAAATTGTCGTATTATGGTTTACGATGCAGTCTTTACAAGCCACAACAACGGCGTAGTGCAAAAATAACTCCATCAATTACGAATAATTTTTCAGTTGAGTGAAGCAGACGCTCTCAATTTGGACCACCTCCATTGGCAATGTTTTTCATTCCGATATTGTCCTTTGTGGAGATAGATAACTTGATCTATTATAAAGGGATAACTGATGGGTAGAACTCGCCGCTTGAATGATTGTGAAACTTTGCACTCCATTTTTATGCTTGCCTTGTATATATCCTGTTCCATGCACTCCTGTTTTACACTCGAAAGTAAACATCCTTTCCTAACACAAAACTGTTGGCGAGGCCCTCCTCGTTCATTACAGTGCTTTTCGCAAGCGACTAGAGATTTTTTTTTCAGTTTCGTATTTTTCTCTTTTGTGCTTCCCAATCCCCCTCATTGAGCTACAGTTGAAAGCACACCATCAGAAACTCAACATTGCAAGACATCATGACGAAGAGAAAATTCCTCTATATATTTCAGATCGGTCCGCAAACAATTGGACTATATGATTAGGAACGAACCTGGTCTAAGCGTTCCTTTACTGTATTCGTTTTAGCGTGGCAGCCATGGCAAATCCCTGTGTGACGCAACTTTGTCAATTATAAAAGCGCGAACTTTCGAGAGCATGACCGCTGACCAGAGAGTGATGCGAACAAGACTACGGCTTTAAATAGTGAGCAGATTAACACAGTTGCACGGCCCGGAGAGCATAACTTTCCCCATTGGACTCGCCACTGCTCCGTTATTGATGAGGTATAGGGCCGAGATATCGGCGAGCCAACTATTTTCCGTTAACCGACACTATTTAAATTCTGATGCTGCTGCATTGCAGTACTCGTTCGCTCACTTAAAGCACGTAACCACGTATCCTCTTTCGCAGGTATTCTACGCCACATTTATCGAACACCTATGATTCTAGTTTTAGATCCCTGTAGTGATTTATTGGGCTTGTACAACTGTAAGGAAAGTGTAACTACTGACGACATTCAGGCTGTCATCGCAAATTTGTACGGGTGCATCACTATTGCAAGTAATAACTGGGGCAGGGGTTGCGTTGACGTTACGAAAAGTGTTATAATGTGTAATAAAGTTTCTCACTTGTGAGGCGTTTATTATACAATGTACAACGCTTCGCGGCATATTTTTGTGTTCACATGAGTCGAGTTGTACATCTAGCGGGAAGCTTGATTACTCTGTTTGATTGAATAAGCAAGTGACTTCCGCAAAAATGAACTTGTGAAGTAACACAAAGGGTAGTGCATTTCCTTCTTTTCGTCGTAGCCCAGAATCGTGGTTGCATTTTCGTTTGATATTAAGAACAAAGCGCATTAAACGCATATGCTAACAATATGTGTTTGCATTTGCAAGAATCAAGAATCAAGAATCAAGAATCAGAATCAAATTTTATTGTTACTATGAAGTAAAGTCATTACAGACAGTATACAGAAGGAGGTCCCGTAGTCGGAGACTGAATTGGGACTTCCTGTGCATGATGAACATAAAAAACAAATAAACATAGCTTCGACAGGAAGGAAAAAATTACAATAATCATTAGGATATGAGTGATCAAGCATATTTCATAATATAAAGAAACCATGTAAACACGAGATGTAAAAAGAAAAAAAGAAATATATAATAATATATACACATATATACACACATACATATATACATATATATATATATAATATATACATATATATATACATATATATATATATATACACACATATATACATGTGAGAGAGCATGCTTTAGGGGCTATGAGAATGAAGTGCTACGTGTTGTATTGGTTGAAAAAGAGCTTTTTTAATTCTTTTACAACGAGTGTGGATTCATTACTTTTAAGATCGATAGAAGTGAATTCCATATGAAAAGTGAGCTAAAATGAGCGGTTTGTTTGCCATAGTTAGTCCGGGCTTTCGGTAAGGAAGTTTTTGTGGTAAGCAAATCTAGTGTTGTTGTGTTGAGAAGTGAGGAGGACGCGGTGTCACTCATATGATATTCACTTCTAGTGCAGTTCTAAGACATATATTCATGCGGGAGATGTGAACTCGAAAAATTTGGTGGCACAAACTTTCAACGCCGCAAGCTGTGAAACACTACTGAAATATGTTTCCTGCATCCCAACATATGGTCGCACAAGTATCAACCAAGGCACTCCAATACAACGCTGGCCAGCAAGGGCAACCACCCCTCTGGACGAGGCACTCACGCGACTGATGGCTGTACACCAATGGGCAACCGTCAAGAAATACTGCCTTCCAAGAAGGTGTTAACGCCCAGAGTGAGGTACCTTTGGACTTCCAAGCTTTTCCTTTCACAGTTCATGATCTCGGGTAAACTTCGTCAAAGACTTGCTTTAAACACAACAAAGAGGAGACTCTGAAGCACCAGCCACATAATATGATTCAATATATAGTATAATGTAACGCACAATACTCAGCTTCAATATACAAATGAAGACTATTCTTATAGCAAAATTATCAGGTTATGCGTGTAGGTTCAATAATCGAGATCAGGGTACTGTTCCATGCGGCTGCACCGGTGGCCTCAGGTGGCTGGAATATTCCGGAAATATCACTCTCTCTCTGATAACGCGAGTCGCTTCGGGACGTTAGGTCACGCAAGTTCGCCAACCAGTCAATTAATATGCCTTATTCATGAAAAAAGACATTAATGTTTCACGTATTTTTGCTTGCTACACGAAGAGTTTTGAGCAGTCTAGTAATGACGCGCGAAACAAGTGCTGTTCACTATTGCTAAATGCGCGTATATCACAAACGCAACTACACGTCATTTATGGCGGCCACTTGATGACGTATCGATGCTCTGAAGAATTGCCAGATATTTTTCGACAAATATACACAAAAAACTAAATCTGTAATGACAGCGATAAAAAATTGACATGATACCGATGGCACTTCTAGTCATTAGTGAAAAATACAAATGACTTTACTCTTGTAAGTTTTCCTTATCCATTTCCATCTATCGTTAAAGGCTTACGCGCAGTGTCGGCCATTATAGGGGCAATCCTTTATATTTCACGTTGTAAAAAGCTCCATGGTAAGTTATTTCTTCGACGCTGATTACGCGTAATTAGAGCTTCGTCAATGTTCATAGTGGTGATTCAGGGTTTTGCAAACATTTTTTGCCTTCCGGAGCGTCTAATTAAGCTAGAAAGATGTGGGCGTAAAAAAGCTTGAGTTCAGAAAAATTGGCACGAGAGAGCATTACGAAATGAGATTGTTGGAAGAAAGTTTCGGGTTGTTTGCAGTGAAACATCACACGAATTAAGGAACAAACGCGAGAAAGGGAAGGTGGGAGTGGTCAATCGCTTCTAAATCTCATTCGGACGAGCTGCCACAGGAAAACGAAATTACAGCCACAGGAAAAACGAATTACCTTTGTTTCCGCCCATCGTCGTTAGGCGACTACTACCGAGTTCTCTTCGAGCACATCGATTGTCCGTTTATATTCCCAGTAATGCGCTTCAAAACGAAAAAAATGATAATAATGATGGAGATTAGTACCATTGATACCAAGCATCTAGAGAAAGCACAGTGGAGGGGTATCCTTTTGTCTCATTTTTCTGCATGTATTATTTCTTTCGCTCTTTCTATCGTTTTCCCGCTTCTCTGATGTTTTCTTTTTTGTATACATCAGTTTTACTTTCTTTCCTTCTTTTTTTTGATTTCTTTTTCTTTCTGATTCTTTATTTCTGTTTGTGTTCCTCTGTATATTGCCCGCTTCCTTTTTATTTGTTTTGCCTTCTATATATTACTCTCTTTCATTCTCTTCTCGCCTGCCCGCTGTCGCTGTCTTTCTATTTTTCTCTCTTAACTTTCTCTCTTTCTTGATAATTATAAGTCTTCTTTAAACTCTGTTCTTCCCGTCTTCCAAGCTTCTCTCCCCTAACTCACCCTCACTTCTCTTCACACCTTGGTGCCATACTATGTTACGCAATAGTTTATCGCACATAAACGGTTGTCATGTGGTGTGGGGTATGACAACTTTAACAAACACTCATAAATCATACGTGATACAAAAAGGGCAGTTCATGGCATTGCAAATGTTCCTGAGCTTTTGCGGTGGTGGTTTAGTGGTTCCGGTGCTCAACTGCTGAGCCGATAGTCCCGGGTTTGAATGCCATCCGTGGCAGCCACGTTTTCGATGGAGGCGAAAAGGTTTGAGGCCCGTGTGCTTAGATATAGGTGCTCGTTCCAAAATCCCTGGTGGTCGAAGTTTCAAGAAATCCTCCTATACGGCGGCCATTTATACTTATACCGTGTTTTGTAACGTTAAACCTCATTTTTTATCATCATTGCAAATGTTCTGTATGGAAGTCGCAGTTGTCCGCTTTTTCATAAAACCAACCTGCCAAACCTACCAGACAACTACCACACAGGTCTCATGAAACGCTACGACAAAGAAATAAATACTGAGAACTTTTTTGAGCACAATTGCTCGAATGAGCCACCTGGCAGTTTTTATAACACTCGTCATGTTCACACGTAGTGTCTTCCTGACAGGCTCACTAAATACGGCAAAGAATTGCTGCGCTTTCTCCTGTCGCTTTTTTTTATATTCAACAAAGAGTACGAAAATATTTCTCTCAGAATACTTTCTTTCGCTACATATCACGTAATGTATCATAGATGTTTTTTTGTTTTCATAACTTTATTGAATTTGATGTGATTATCGAAACAACATGATAGCTTGTTTGCCGGTTCCTTTCATTTTCTTTCGCTGTATTGCTCCGAATATGCTGTGTGTACATATGTGCATTTACGTATACAAAGATACAAATGCAGAACACGTGCGCCGATTTTCCGGCGTGGCATATAACAACTTTGATGGGCGAGAGAACGAGTAAAAAAAGAGAAAGAACGGAAAGAGACAGAAAAAGAAAACATTCGACAGATCCCCTGTACCTTGAGAATCGATGTTATGCGAAACATGTGAATGGAAGAGGAACATGTTTATTTTTTTTTTGAGTGAGACCTTATGAAGTGGCGCAAAGTATAGGCACGAATACACGCACAAATCTACGTTAAACAGCCGCGTGTGTTTTTTACTAGCAGTTGTTTGCAGCTGCGTAACGATGCCGATGGCAACATGGATATTACAGCATCATCAGAAGTGGTAAGCTGATATAAAGCGCTGGTATTTGCAATACATGTGCACGCGAGGATGGAGCCTTCAACTCTGCTGGAAAAAAACTTAAGCTGATGGCGCCTAACTACAATTTACGTTAACCCGACATCACGGCTGTATCATAGAAGTATATTAGTAATGTTTATAAATCGAATAGCCAGTACTGCAACCACAATTGACGTTACACGAACATTAGAGTTTATTTCAAAGTATATCCGAGGCCTGGCGTGGCTCTGCATGCGGTATAATGAAGACTTCACTGCCACGCAGAAAGCTAGGCTTTCATTTCTGCTGAGACACAGGCATTTATTGTTTGCATTCGTCCGGTCAACGATGCCTATGGCAGCTTTTTCTTAATGCTCAAGCGTTAAAGTTATTTGGGTGTATTCTCGCCGTACCTGGGTAGATATAAATTGTCTATCACCTGTAGCACATATCTCCAAGCCAGTGGCTTATAGCCGCCCCTGAGAAACAGAGAGAGAGAGAGAGAGAAACGCAGCTTTATTTAAAGAAAGGCCGAGAGTTGGTGATATATCGTAGATTATCAGGTGCACGCGCCGAAGAACATACCGATAACACGTGCCTCCACCCCTCGCCACGGCGCATGCTCCGGCCTTGGGCCAGGGTATTAAAACCAAGACAGCAGCCTCGTGAATAAACATTGTTCCTTCTTGTTCTGGCATGCATCGTCTTATTCTTCGCCCTTACGATACTACAGTGGCGACGAGGATGGGATCCGGTTAATTGCACTCCGACGCTGAGACCAGAAGAATGGGATCCCGACCCCCTGCCTTCGACGACGCCGTGAGTAGCTGGAGCACGTATGTGTCCGGTTGGAAGCCTACTTTGAGGGCAACGATATTACCGACGTAGCGAAACGCCGGGCCCTACTGGTTTCATTGTTGAGCGACAGTGTCGTCCGGATATTGCAAGGGCACCAGCCGGGGGTCGCCATCAACTCCTTGACGTACGATGACGTTGTGAAATGCTTGGAAGAACATTTCAACCCTCAGGCAAACGAAATAGCAGCAAGCTATTCTTTCTTTATGCGAAAACAAGATGAGCAAGAAAGCGTCCGGGACTACATTGCTGAACTGAGAAGACTGGCCGTAAATTGTAATTTCGGGGCGACACTGGACCGTATGTTGCGGGACCGAATCGTTTGTAGGATTCGGGATGAGGAAAACGTGCCGGTGCCTGCTGGGCCGCAAGAACTTGACTCGTGAAGAAGCCGAAGAATTCGCCTTAGCTTCTGAGAAAGCGAACGAAGACGCTCGGGGCATGCGTACTTCATACGCCCGGACCGAAGGTGGCGGCGTCAACGTGGTACAGCAACAAGGCAGACAGTGGAGGAAGAATTGCAGCCTTTCATGCGACAGATGCAAAGGGGCGCATGCAACGGCGTCCTGTCGACATCGCAGTTCCATATGCCATCAATGTGGTAAAAGGGGCATCTTGCTAGGGCTTGCAAAAGACCCCACACCCCCAGGTCAGGAACGTTCGCTGTCGACGGAACCGAATGTGAAAGCGAAGAAGAGAGGTTGTATGCTCTCGTTGCACACAGTTCCGCCAATAAGCACTTGGTGCAGCCAATCGAGCGCACCTTAACGTGGGAAGGCCGTAGGCTGCGAATGATTGTCGATACTGGATCACCAGTAAGCGTGATTCCCAAAAGCTTGTACAAGAAGCATCGCAAGTGGTGGCCGGCTCTGCAAAAAACTCCACTACGCCTTTCATGTTTCCTGGGACCGTTGCCGGTCGTTGGCAAGGTAGACATGCAGGTACAGCTTGGACCAGTAACGGTGAGCAGTTCGCTGATAGTGGTGGACCATCGAGGGCCCCTTTTGTGCGGAAGGGACACGATAGAGGAATTTCGCAAAGCAGGCATGTTGCTAGTAGAAGGCACGTCGTCTTCGGTGAATGTTGTTCACGCCGACAGCCAGCTAACCGCACTTCTTGACGAGTTTCCGGACCTCTTTGAGAACCTCGGATGCTGTAAGGGACCACCGGTGAAGCTGTACCTCAAGGAAAGTGCGCAACCTCGATTTCTGAAGGCTCGGACAGTCCCGTATGCCATGAGAGCGCAAGTCTCCGCCGAAATTGACCGACTGGTGGAAGTGGGCGTGTGTCCCCAGTGAGCGTGGCTGAATGGGCAACACCGGTCGTGCCCGTAGCAAAGAAGAACGGAGACATCCGGCTGTGTGGGGACTTTAAGCTAACAGTTAATCCAGCGACAAGAACAGAGCAGTACCCGCTTCCGAAAATTGACGACATCTTTGCGGCGCTATCAGGAGGCGAAGTGTTCAGCACACTCGACTTACGAAACGCATACAACCAGCTTCCCCTGGATGATGATGCTAAGAAGATAACTGTGTTGAATACACACAAAGGCCTCTTCTGCTACAACCGCTTGGCTTTTGGCATTGCCTCAGCGCCTGCGCTGTTTCAGCGGCGCATAGAAGCCGTGCTGCAGGGTATACCAGGGGTGAAAGTTTACCTGGACGACATTATTGTAGCAGAAAAAGAGTATGACACAACGATACTGCGGCAAGTGTTCGAACGACTTCGGGCGAACGGCCTAACACTGAACAAGGAGAAGTGCCACTTCCGGGAGAAAGAAGTGGTATTTCTAGGGCACCGAATCGATGCAAAAGGCCTCCACCCACTGCAGGACAATTTGGAAGCAGTGCTAGCGGCACCGCCACCGACTTCGGTAAGCCAGCTTAAATCATTCTTAGGACTGGTCACATACTATTCCAAATTTCTACCGAACTTGTCGTCCACTTTGGCCCCGTTACACCGACTCTTGTCTAAAGGAGCACTGTGGTGTTGGGGGCCCGCACAGAGAACAGCATTCCAAGAAACCAAGCGCGCCATGAGAAGGGCGAACTTTCTTGTGCATTACGACCCCCAAAGACCCTTGCGGCTTGAGTGTGATGCGTCGGCCGAGGGTATAGGCGCAGTTTTGTCGCACCGCATACAAGGAGTGGATCATCCCATAGCGTTCCGCTCGAGAACTCTAACGTCGGCGGAACGTAATTATTCACAATTGGAAAAGGAGGCACTAGCGCTTGTCTTCGGCGTTGTAAAATTTCGAGATTATTTGTTTGGCAACAAGTTCACTCTGGTGACCGATCACAAGCCTCTGACTGGTTTGCTAAGTCCAGATAAACCCATTCCGCAAATGGCAGCGGCCCGCATTCAACGTTGGGCGCTGCTCTTAGCAGCTTATCAATACGACTTGGAATACAGAAAAGGAGAGCTAAATGCAAATGCCGACGCTCTAAGCCGGTTGCCATTACCGGTTCGCGATAATGGCTGGGAAAATGAACTAGCCGAATATGTCCTGCATGCGCAGGCTATGGATGATTTTGTTTTGTCTGCGCAGAGTATTTCAGACCACACCAGCAAAGATGACGTACTTCAGCAAGTGAAGACTTGGATCTTGCAAGGCTGGCCAAGGCGTCTCGGTTCAGAGGAACAGCAGTACCAACCGTATTTTGCACGGAGGCATGAATTGGCCGTGAGTAACGGGATACTCTACTGGGGCCACCGTGTGGTTCTGCCTAAAGCTGCCCGGCAATTTGTTTTGAAAGAGTTGCACGATACGCACCCAGGCATGACGGCAATGAAGAACCTCGCGCGCTCAATTTTCTGGTACCCAGGGCTAGACGGTGAAATTGAAATGCTTGCAAAACGGTGTCCCCAATGCGTGCAGTGTTTGCCCATGCCCCCAGCGCAGGTCCCGGCAAACTGGCCAAAGAACAACAGACGGTGGTACCGCCTACACGTGGATTTTGCTGGTCCCGTGGAAGGGCATATGATCTTCGTTCTCGTCGACGCCGATACTAAGTGGATCGAAGCAGTGCCCTTGAAGACGGCGACAGCAGCGACTACGGTAGACACACTTAGGTGCATTTTCGCGCGATTTGGCATACCACGGACTGTCGTGTCGGATAATGGTCCGCAATTCACCAGTGCAGAGACAGCGCGGTTCTTCCGGGAAAATGGGGTGCGCCACGTAACGACGGCCCCATACTACCCGCAATCCAACGGTTTGGCGGAACGGGCAGTACGCACCATCAAGGAGGGCCTGAAGAAAAATCGGGTGGGAACGCTGCAAAGTCGGCTTGCCAAATTTTTGTTGCGTTACAGGACCACACCGACCCGAGAGGAGCAGTCGCCCGCGGAAGGCTTTTTGGATTCCAACCACGGACCCGCCTGAGCACCTACCTGGCAGAGGAAGACGGGGCGAAGAGGGAGGCTACCGTCAACGGAGTTCCGAACTCTGGAAAGAAAGAGTTTGCACCAGGAAGGGAGGTGTGGAGTCGACAGTACAGTCAGCTAGGTCAAAGGTGGCTACCCGGAACCGTGACAAGTCGAAGGCAAGCGATTGTTAACCGTTAACACGCCAAGGGGGGTGCAACGTAGACACGTCGATCAAGTACGACCACGCGACTCGTCGACACCGGTTAAGAAGAACCGTGCGAAACGCCAATTGCCATGGAGCAATTGCCACTCTCATCCAGCGGCATCCAGTCAACTAGCAGCGAAGCCCTTCAGGCCGGTCTGTCCGAGCCTGGTGAGGAAGCGTCTGGCGGTGGCATCGAGCCAGCAAGTCCAAGGTCCACGGCAGAACCACTCCCACTCCGACGCTCCCACCCGTGCCCGCAAGCCGCCGGATAGGTTCTAGCTCAGAGGGGAGGAAGTGATATATCGTAGATTATCAGGTGCACGCGCCGAAGAACATACCGATAACACGTGCCTCCACCCCTCGCCACGGCGCATGCTCCGGCCTCGGGCCAGGGTATTAAAACCAAGACAGCAGCCTCGTGAATAAACATTGTTCCTTCTTGTTCTGGCCATGCATCGTCTTATTTC
>WOVY01015653.1:0-11329 GCA_013436015.1 Rhipicephalus annulatus
TTCTTGCTTCCGTCCGTTCCTGCGTACGTCTGTGTAACCATCCGTGCGTCCATACACCCGTCCGTGCGTGCGTCTGTCCATGCATCCGTCCCTGCGTTCGTCCATGCATCCGCGCCAGCGTCCATTCATGCGTCAATCCATGCATCTGTCTGTGTGTCCGTTCGTCCACCTATTCAACACTCCAAGTATCACCATCTCGCATCTTTTCATCATATATTTCCTCATATAGAAGCACACTTTCCTACAGTTGTGCTTCGTGTCTACTTCCCACCTTTAACCACCTCGAGTTCGTGGTATATACTAGTTCACTGTATTCATGGCACTGCGGCCCAACGCTCGCTAAATCTTTCTAAATTTAAGGAGGTTACACCCAGCGAGTATAACGTAGCAAACCTTTCTTGTCAGATAGTGCTCAATGTACATGTCAATGCTGCTAATTGGGAATGAGAGACCAGAGAATCCGGATATCAGTTAACGCGCATGCTGCGAATGTTTTATTGTTCAACAACACACAAGAGAAATCTCCCACCGGCACCACCTTGCAAGTAAAAGCGTAAGTCTGGTTACGCACTGCTACTACGACTACGAGGGACGAATGGGTTGCCACTATAAGGAGCTTTGCCCCTAAAAGCAAGAGCTTAAATATGTAAACTACATTTGCCATTAGGGGTGCCGACCAATTCGTACTAGCAGTTAAGTTGATAGCACCAGTTTGTCAAGTAAATAATTTCGTGATTACCTTATTCGACTCAACCTCGCCAGACATCACCACCTATCCGGCCTCTCACGTTAACGGCTACAGCATCCGGTACACCAAACGCCAATAAGGTCGCGAACAAACTGAGCCTTTCAGCTAATCTGTATGTATCCTCAATTCAGGATTCTCTGCAATTACGTCTTGAAAGTAGTATGTTTACAAAGTGTACACATTAGTGAGGCTTCAATGTAAATATAGAATGCGTATTTCTCTAATATTTGAACTTTCTCGAATATTTGAAGGTATACAAATATTCACCTCTCAAGGGTAATATTTGGCCGTGATCCCATAATCGGGATAATCCGGATATTCATTTTTCGGATAATATGTGCATCTAATTTAAACTATTCAACTGGCATTCTAGATTTAGAATAATTGCTCTTCTCTTGAATTGGTGTCAATAAAGCGCTCACCTTAAGAAAACAAGAAAACAAGGTTTACGTGCCTGTAATAGTGATGTCACGACTAGACGTTTATCAAGTTTTATTATGTTTCTTTTCGTTTGCGTGATTAACAAACTTCATATTTCATTTGTAACTTAATCCATATCATTCTCTATAGCTTTGGAAATGTTGTCAAACGAGCGGCAACGCGAAACATGTACTTCCCGCTGCCAACACTATGCGTCCCGCCAGCGTGGTCACAGCGAGTGCTCGCGGTACATCGAGCGAGATGCAATTACGCCGAAGCACACGACACACGCTGCTTGTTAATTTTAATTAGCGAGTGAATAATTACTGCAGCATGGGCTTCTGATAAAGCTACCAACCCTGCTTTGTGCGGCTATTTATTATTTCGCTATCCTCTTCACGCTTTGCCCTGCGGGTTAGAACGACATTTCTGAAGAAAATGTCGTGCAGATCCTATTCCCACTCACAATTTAGATAGTGGTGTGATGAATAATACCGACCGAATGAAACTACCGTAATCATTTTCCTGATACCGGCACTAGCTAGTTTTGGTTTCTATTGCTTCGAAATGGTTAATTTGTAGACAATGATAGTTATAGATATGAGGGGTGAAGCTCCTCAGGGTGTGGCTGGTTGCATCCTCTGTAATAGCATGTTATAGAAGCCGCTCCTAGTTAGCTTTATAAAGTGCTCACTAAATGACGTTTTGTGTGTATGTCATTAGAAATAATATCACTAGATGGCGTTAGTGGTTTTCTTATAGTTAATGATTAAAGATAATAGAAGGCACTGTTAAAATACGAAATTCACAGCGTATCCACAGAGTGAATGATGATGAGTGTGGTGAAGCGTCCGTCCGCCCGTCCGTCTGTTTGATGCGTACTCTAGTGTGATAGGAGGCGGACGGACGGACAAACACACAGATGGGCGGACGGACGGACGCTTCGCCCCCACTCATCATCATTCACTCTGTGGATATGCTGTGAATTTTTTGCAAAGCAGACAGCACCGCCATGCTGGGTTGAAGCAAGGGATTACAAAGGCTGCCGTCAAAGCTTCGGCTGTGCGTTTGAAAGGGGGGGGGGGGCACGCTTTCTGTGTACAGCCCAAAGATGCAATGAACTATTGCCCTTAGACTCTGCTTATTGATTACATACGTAGTGCTTCTGGTTATTTTTATATTTCATTATTCTTTTATCTGCTGTTTTTCTTTTTGAGTGTTTTCTTCGATACCACTATATTGTTGATGGAATAGCCGGTTTTAACGTCGCCGACATTGTCCATGTTATTTTTGCATACATGAATAAAACAAAAAACTATAGGAGTGTCCAGGTAGCCGTCTGTAAGAAGGTCTATAATGTTGGGTGAGGATGGCCGAATGATTTCCAGTGTTGGCTATACTATTAGATAACATTGGCAAATGCATTTGTATATGATAGCCCGAGATGCTCATTGTTTGCTTTAGTATAAAAAGATGGTCTAACGTTGTCTATCCGCTGTCTTTTTATGTTAGACAAACATCCGCTGTTATAGTGGCAGCATTGTTTATCACTCCCACTCAGCCGAAGAACAGTACTACCATTTTTTCTTCGGATCGGAACGCTGACACCTCGCCTGCCAAAACGAGACTTCGTGGAGTCGATTCGCAACAACAACAACAACAACAACATGGTGTGCTGCTTCATTTTTTTATTAGAAGAGGTCACCTCCTGCTTTAGTCACAGGAGTAAATCTCAGGTTACTCGAGAATTAGGAATGAGTCGGTGCAGACGCTGACACCCTTGTCTCCCTTCACCTTCATATTCAGTGAAGTTTTGCCCTGCATAAGTGAAAAACAAATGAGAGAGCGAAAAAAAAAGTCATGCCCGAAGTCCCAACTCGCCAATAGGTCAATTTTACAAGCATTTTAAAAATTTTTGTTGAATTTTTTTCTAGTCACCACGCACCCTCTGGCGTCTTGTCAGTAGTCAAGACGCTATTGGTTATATATTTACTCCTTTCTTTTTTTTTATCTCATTCTTAACAAATCATTTGAGGTACCAACCAGCCACTTCAGAACTTCATTCAAAAGTCAGGCATATGCTTTTACCTAAAACTGATATATTCTGTTGACGTATACAAACTATTGTGATCGGCCCCCATGTCTGGGCGCCGCTTGGACGCGTGGAATGGTTCCGGCTTCGCAGCGCGTCCTGAGACGTCCAGAATCGGCAACAACACAGCAGTAGTACTGCGAATTCCTTAGAGTCGTCGGCTCGTCTTGCCAAAAGCCCTTTGGGCACGCACGACCGACGGATTACCGAGGGGGAGCTGTTCGCTGTCTGGGCTGCCTAGAAGGAGTGGTCATTGCTTGGGTCGTCAACATTCAGCGGACAATGAGCCGAGCGCTTTGTATCCATCTTCGGGACATTCCTCACGTTCCATGGCGCCTTTCCCGAGCGATGTCTCCTCGAAGAGTCATCTCGGCGCGTACGACTCCCCGTTCTCGCACTGTGCCAGTGGTGTCGTGTATTGTGTGTGTACACCCTCGCCGGGCAGCGAACTGGGCGGGCCTCTCCTCCCTTCCTGGGTTGGAAAGGAGGCGGTGTGACTTTCTCCCTTCGGGGGCATAAAAACGCGAGCGCAAGACGCTCGGGGAGAGAGCTGCCTTCCATCATCTAGTATGATGCTTACTCCATGTAACACGCTACCTTCAACATCATGTAATATAGTGTAAATAAAATCGTTCAAGTTATCAGCTCCGGCTCCTCGCCCGTCTTCGCCCTGACCCTTGGATGGCTCCGGGCCCGACAAATTCCCCCAGTCACGACAGTGGATGGCAGCGGTGGGATGATCTGCGCAGGAATTCGACTCCGGCTTGGTGAGTGCACGACCTTTTCTCCTTGAGAGTTGCCAGGCTTAAATTAGTTCTTCCTGGTAACAAGAGTGTTGGAAGCCTGTTCACGGGAACCTTGCTTCAACGCTTTCCCTTGAGAAACTTGTCGGCAGAAAGTAGCGGCCATGGCTTGGAGAAAGTTTGCACAGATCGGACCTAGACGTGATATGCGGGGAATTCGGGATTGATTGCGGGAAACATCTAAAAAGGCGGAAGTCATCAGGGCTATGGAGGCAAGCAGAGATGACGAGGAGATCGTGGAGTTGTGGGAGGATATAAAAAAAAAAAGGGAAGATCAGGAGCGCGAGCGCGAGCGCCAAAGGGAAGAGCGCCATAAAGAAGAGCAGGAACGCGAGCGCGAGCGCAAGCACGAACTGGAGAAAAAGCGCCTAGACTTAGAAATAGCTCGGGCAACTACCTCAGGAGGCGCAACACTCAATGCTCCAGTAAGTAAGGCACCAAAAATAAAAGACCTCCTGAATCCTTTTAAGATGGGAGAGGATATCGGGTTATTTTTGGTCAATTTTGAGAGAAGTTGCGAAGGCAAGTTTGAGCGTGAGTTATGGGCACAAATGCTCTTGACCGTGCTTCCATGCGAGGCAGCGGATGTACTGGCTCGTTTGCCGCGAGAGGAGGCGAATGACTACGATATTGTAAAGCGTGCGCTACTAAGAGGTATCGGCTGTCTGCTGAAGCTTTCCGACGACGTTTCAGAAATAGTAGCAAACGTAGCAGTGAATCATTTGCCGATTTTGCATACAGTCTGAGGTGCAATCTCACTGAGTGGCTTAAGGGCGAGGGAGCTTTTGGAGACCATGACAAGGTAGTCGAGTTGATTTGCACGGAGCAATTCCTGAACGTTCTAAGTGACGAAGCACGCTTATGGGTATTAGATCAGCCCGGGGAAAAGAATTTGGAGCGCACCGCAGAACTTGGCTGAAGAGTACACCATGAGGCGTGAGGAAATAAGAGAGCGCAACAAACCCACAAAGAAACCGTACCGTGAGAATTTTAAGCAGTCTGAGCGCAACAGTTATGCCCCTATTGCACCAGGAGGGACGAATGAAAAAGACACGCACGGGGAATCGACCATGAGTGGACGCGCTGGCAAAGAGAAAGAACAGGATAAGAATCGCGACAGAGCATTTGAGGCAAAGAAACCCATTGTGTGCTATCGATGTAATGAACCGGGGCACTTAGCAGTGGGTTGCCGTAAGGAAAAACTCGTTTTCTCCCTTTTTAACCATACTGATGAGAACATGAGGTTACTTGAACCGTACTTAAGAGAGATGACTGTCAATGGGCCAAAATTGCCGGGTTCTACGCGATTCCCGCGGCCACTATGGATGTAATACACCCATCTTACGTGCCCGCGGATGGGTTCACCGGAGACTGCGCGTGGATCAGGACAGGTAGCGCAGGAAGACAGTGTGTGTCTGCCAGTGGCCAAAGTCCTCATCAAGGGTCCCTTCGGAGAACTGGAAACAGAGGCTGCCGTGTCACAAAGTTTGCCGAAGCAGTACGGTTACCTTTTTTCTAACCACTCGGAGGACCTGTTAAGAAAGAAAGGTCTGAGCTTTGGAGAACACACTGTACATGCTCTAACGCGGTCTAAGGCAAAGGAGATCGCAAAGGAGCTCGGCAGTTCCCAAAATAGAGAGGCACAGGGCCCCGACGAAACAAGGGCAGACGCGAATCAGGAGAACGTCCCGAGCGATGGCGAAAGCAGCTTTAAGAGTTCCAGTGAGGCCAGCGAGGAAGTTAACCTTCTTTCCGTGCCACCTTGCATGGGCGGGTTCTTGGAGCTATCGAAAGTAAGTCCGGAGGTTATCGCTGCGGAACAGGCCGAGGATAAAACGCTGCAAAAGTTGAGCGATATGGTGGAGGAGGGGTTGGCGCGGAAGAAACGTCTTTTTGCACCGCCGCGCCGGAATTTTGTACCGTCAGTACAAAGACTCGAAGGGGTGCACTATGATCAATTAGTGGTTCCACAGAAATATCGAGCCAAAGTACTGGAGCTGTGTCACGGTGGCGGGTGGTCGGGCCATCTTGGCAAAAAGAAAACGAAGACTCGTCTACTTAGGGAGTTTTATTGGCCCAATGTTTCAAGGATACCGAGAGGTATGTGCAATCCTGCGATGTGTGCCAAAGAATAGGCAAAGCACACGACCAGCAGAAAGCGCCCTTAAAGTTGGTGCCACTCATTAGTGAACCTTTCCGCCGCCTTGTCGTGGACGTTGTGGGCCCCCTGCCTGTGACAAAGTCAGGGTACCGCTACATCTTAACCTTGATATGTCCTGCCACAAAATTCCCGGAGGCGGTTCCCTTGAAGGAGCAGTCATCTGTAGAAATAGTGGATGCTTTGCTTTCAGTGTTTTCGAGAGTAGGCTTCCCGTCAGAGTTACAGAGCGACCAGGGCAGTGTGTTTACTAGCGCACTAACTACCACATTCTTGGAGAGGTGTGGCATTAGGATAATACACAGTTCCGTCAGACACCCTCAGAGCAATTCAGTAGAAGCATGGCACTCGGTTCTCAAAGGGTCTTACGGGCATTGTGCTACGAGAATCGGAAAGATTGGGAAGCATGCTTGCCAGCCACCATGTTTGCCCTGAGGTCTGTGCCGCACGAGGCCACCGGCTTTAGTCCCGCTGAGCTAGTATATGGGAGATCTCTAAGGACCCCACTTCGCATGCTGCGAGAATCTTGGGAAGGGAGAGGTGAGGATCCCACTGTGATCGAGTATGTGTTGGGCTTACTCGGGCGACTTCAGACCTGCAGAGAACTCGTTGAGGCGAACATGACAATAGCGCAGCTTAAAGCAAAACGTCTGTACGATAAGAACGCACGTCAACGTTCGTTTTCAGAAGGAGATCAGGTGATGCTTTTAGCATCATCTAAAGCGAACAAGCTCGCGGTTCAGTGGGAGGGCCCTGCGAAGGTTATGCAGAAGTTGTCGGACACCAATTATGTGGTCAAACTACCGGGAAGGCGGAAAGAGGTAAAGATTTACCATTCAAACTTGATGAAACCTTACCACCAGCGGTCAGCAGTAGTTCAACTCGCGCTTAACGTTCCGGAAGAATTAGAGACAGATTTTCCTTTTCCCGGGCAGGCTTCTAATTCTCAGTCCCTCGACATCTTGCTAGACACGGTCACCAGTAACTCGAATTTGAATGCAGAACAGAAAAGAGAACTGGAGAACCTACTGCGCGAGTTTGAGGGAGCTTTCGTCGACAGGCCAGGAAGAACCGATTTAGTTGAGCACGACATTGAAACTAACTTCTAGGGAACCCATTCTTTCACGGCCTTATCGCGTGTCACCCAGGCAAAGGGAAATTCTCGCACGCGAGATTCAAAGAATGTTGGAAATTGGTGTCATCGTCCCGTCGGAGAGTGAGTACACCTCCCCTCTAATACTGGTGGAAGCACCCGGGAAGGAACCGAGACCCTGCATCGATTATCGGAAACTGAATGCTGTCACGCGAGACCAGCTGTACCCTATTCCCAACGTAGAGGAGAGAGTGGAAACTGTCAGCAGGGCTCAGTACGTCTCCCCCGCTAGACCTCACACGCGGCTACTGGCAGGTGCCTATGACCGAACGAGCCAGTAAATACGCAGCGTTTATCTCCCCCTTGGGCACTTTCCGACCCCCTGGTCATGAGTTTTGGGCTCAAAAACGCGCCCTTTTGCTTTTCACGGCTCATGGATCGTGTGCTGGCGGGAGCAGAGAACTACGCTGTTCCTTATCTAGATGACATTGCAGTGTTTTCGGACAGCTGGGAAAAACACCTGAGCCACTTGCGGGACGTCTTGACGCGCTTAAGGAACGCGGGCCTCACTGTTAAAGCAGAAAAGTGTCAATTGGACAGGCGGAAGTAGAGTATCTAGGGCACATTGTTGGGCGAGGATGCCGGCGGCCCCACGAGGTAAAACTTGCCGCCATCGAGAACTATCCCCGACCTGTCACTAAAACTGATATCAGGGCCTTTCTAGGCCTCACTGGATATTACCAACACTATATCCCCAACTATTCACAGATCGCCAGTCCTCTGACCGACAGTTTAAGGAAGGGAGAGCCCGTTAAGGTCCAGTGGGACGAGTTAAGGGAAAGTTCGTTCCAGGCTTTGAAAGCAGCACTGACGTCTCAACCGATTTTACGAGCTCCGGATTATAACCGACCTTTTGTACTTCAGTGCGACGCTAGTGAAAGGGGTCTTGGGGCTGTTCTGAGTCAGCGAGATGAAAGTAGAGAGGAGCACCCCGTGCTTTTCATTAGTCGTAAGCTTTCAACACGTGAGGAGGCTTATAGCACCTCAGAGAAAGAGTGTGCATGCTTAGTATGGGCTATTCACAAGCTTCGGTGCTACTTGGCCGGCTCGCCCTTTCTTGTCGAGACAGATCACTGTCCCTTGTCATGGCTTCGGAATATGTCGCCTAAAAATGGCCGCCTACTGAGATGGAGTTTGGCACTGCAAGAACATAATTTTGAAGATCCGCTACAAAAAGGGGCGGGGATAATGGAAATGCCGATGCTCTCAGCCGAGGCTTCCTGTGATAAGGAGCAAGCGCATTCCGATTGAGTTACGACAGCCAGTGTTTTTATTTTGTTATGTCATTCCGGGTATCTTTCGTTTTTCGTTTTGGATTTTTTTTTTTTTAACCTTTACTGCATGGTGAACCTATTACTTAGTCTGCCTGCCAAGGCCAGACGTTGAGAAAGGGATATAATTTGTTAGTTGAGTTTCACGACCTTCTCACTTCTCACTCGCCATTTGCCTCAAAGCTATGCGACTTGCGGCTTGAGTGCAATTTATTTAAGGTAACTTCTTCAAAACTTTAGGAGCGTTGCCCATATTGCTTTGTTTAGGGACGTTCGGGCAACGTTCTAGTGTGGCTGCTTTTATGCCGACAACGGGCTAAGAGTTCAGTAGCCTGGCATATCTCGGGAGGGGTGGTGTACCGCCTTGTCGCTGCTTGGGTACTGTGCGGATTTGATCACTAATGTCAGTCCCAGCCTTCGACCTGCGGGGGCCCCTTCGACGGAGAAGCACTACTTACGGACCTGCTGACCCCACTTGAGCGAGAGAGAAAACCTGAGCCGCAGCCGTTCCAGAGCTGCTGCGCTGCCAGGCCTCTTCAAGGTGCAGCGTTGGGCTGCCCATCTACGAGTCCTTTTCCCGGCGGCGGACGAGCTATTGTGATCGGCCCCCATGTTCGGGCGCCGCTTGGACGCGTGGAATGGTTCCGGCTTCGCAGCGCGTCCTGAGACGTCCAGAATCGGCAACAACACAGCAGTAGTACTGCGAATTCCTTAGAGTCGTCGGCTCGTCTTGCCAAAAGCCCTTTGGGCACGCACGACCGACGGATTACCGAGGGGGAGCTGTTCGCTGTCTGGGCTGCCTAGAAGGAGTGGTCATTGCTTGGGTCGTCAACATTCAGCGGACAATGAGCCGAGCGCTTTGTATCCATCTTCGGGGACATTCCTCACGTTCCATGGCGCCTTTCCCGAGCGATGTCTCCTCGAAGAGTCATCTCGGCGCGTACGACTCCCCGTTCTCGCACTGTGCCAGTGGTTGTCGTGTATTGTGTGTGTTACACCCTCGCCGGGCAGCGAACTGGGCGGGCCTCTCCTCCCTTCCTGGGTTGGGAAAGGAGGCGGTGTGACTTTCTCCCTTCGGGGCATAAAACGCGAGCGCAAGACGCTCGGGGAGAGAGCTGCCTTCCATCATCTAGTATGATGCTTACTCCATGTAACACGCTACCTTCAACATCATGTAATATAGTGTAAATAAATCGTTCAAGTTATCAGCTCCGGCTCCTCGGCCCGTCTTCGCCCTGACCCTTGGATGGCTCCGGGCCCGACAAATTCCCCCAGTCACGACAAAACGCAACTTGCGGGTGTCAATACTATAACAATACAGCAAGCTGCTAAAGTTCCCCCCTCCATAAAGTCTTATTTAAAGGAGCCTAATGGTGACTCAAACTGTATTTTTTGTCTTCTTGATTTTCTTTCCTTATATTATTTTTGTAGGTTTCTTTTTTTTTTTGCACTTAGAGTCACTTTCCACGCCCCTGAAGACCTTGTAATTATGAGGGGGAAGCAAATGTTTAACTCGACTGAAGGCAAGTTAGTCAGCCCTAAATATGATTGTCTCGTCAAGCTGCGCCCGGTAAGTTTAACTTGTCCCGGTCTGCGCCCGCCCACAAGGAAGAGGACCCGAAGTAAGAGTCAGCTAAAACTACCAGGAATCACACATTCGAAGCTAATATGGTTAGATATGGGATACGGATACTTTACGGACTTTCTATATTCGCTGAAAAAAAAAAAACGCAGATCACATGTACCTGACAAACGACGTTATGCGAAGCATGTGGAGGGAATGTGACCGTGTTGAAATTTTTTTTTATTGAGCGACACTTCATAAAATGGCGCTAAATATAAGTATGCACAAATGTTGCATGCACAGACATATGTTCAAGAGTTGCAAATGTTCATATAACCAGTTGTTTTGCACTTGCACAACGATGACAACTGGAACATGCGTATTAACAACACCAGAAGCTGATATGAGCCGCTGATGCTCGCGAGGATGCTGGCCCTGGACACTGCGACATAAATCAACCTTCAGCGCATAACACCTAACTACCGTTCACGTGAACCCGACGTGATGATTGTATCAAAGGGTGCTTATGTAATGTTTACAAAATTTAGTAGACAGCAGTGCAACCACTACTGACGATTCACGAATATGAGCGTCTACTTGAAAAGTAGTTCCGAGACCTAGCGTACCTCTGTGGTAAATGCTTCATTGCGATGCAAAATGCTTGGGTTTTATTCTAGCTGGGACCCTGACATTTATTTTTGCATTCGTTGGATCCACTACACTACCGATTTCGGGTATTTATTAAGCCTCGCGCGTTAAAATATGTGGCACATACCCGCATACCAGCGGCGCATACCCACCCGTGGGTATGTGGCACTGTCTGGCAGGAAGCTTTTGATGACATACGTGACGAAATTGCGACATTATTCTTGTCTTGACCAGCGCGTCATATCTGTCAAACCACCTTACCTTCCCATGCTGATTTTGGTTCACGCCAAGTTAAGGGGGGTGACAACGAGAGCACCCAAATGTAAGCGGCTAGATAGATAGATAGATACGCTCAAAGTACTGAGCTACCACGGCGGCTATCCTCCCAGCCACTTTATTGGGTATATTGGATCTAACATTAGCGTTATTAGAAGGTCGCAGGTTCAGTTCCTGCCCACGACAAGTTATCTTT
>WOVY01015654.1:0-14054 GCA_013436015.1 Rhipicephalus annulatus
TGCTGGGCACAAGTTCGCCCAATTAACAGCTCGCCCGACATCGCCCTGACTCCGGTGGTGCTTCCTCTCAAGTGCTGCGTGTGTCACAACCGCGTGACATCTGGGTGGAGGTGCTTCTCCGTCCATGTACCGTACGCCCCCATCCAGCCGTGAGCCAAGCCCAAGCCGCCAAGAGGGACGACGCCGACCCGGTCGCTCGAGTGAGCCGAAGACAACAAGGACTACCACCCGAATACCTGCCGCTTCCCGACAAGGACAAGAAAACAAAGGCTGCTACGAAGCCGGCATCCACGATGACGGAAGCAGGTCTTCGGCAACCTGTGGTCGTCAACCAGCCCAGAGAGCCGCCTACCTTCTGCGGATCGACCTACGATACCCGGAAAGCTGGCTTGACATTTACGACCGCGTCGCAGCCCTCAATAAGTGGGACACGGACGACAAGCTGCGTCATGTGTATTTTTACCTGAAAGACGCCGCAAGGACTTGTTCGAGAACCGCGAGTCAACGCTTCGAACCTGGGACGACTTCCGCGTTGCTTTCCTGCGCACCTTTGCAAGCGTCTTACGGAAGGAAAGAGCCGCATCACTGCTTGAAACTCGGGTGCAGCTCCCCAACGAAAACGTAACGATCTTCACGGAGGAGATGACGCGACTTTTCCGCCACGCCGACGCCGACATGTCTGAGGACAAGAAGGTTCGCCTGCTTATGCGAGGAGTGAAGCAGGAGCTCTTCGCCGGACTGATTAGAAACCCGCCAAAGACGGTACAAGAGTTCCTCTCCGAGGCTACCACCATCGAGAAGACTCTTGAAATGCGGACCCGCCAATACGATCGGCGCATGTCGCCAGACGTCGCAGAAGTCCGAGGACTCTGCCCCGACGACCTGCGCGAGACCATAGGCGCTATTGTTCGTGAAGAACTGCGCCGCATGTTGCCATCGTCTCAGCCCCAAGTCGCCTCTCTCGAAGACGTAGTCCCGCGAGGAACTACAGCGCTCACTGAGCGTTCCTGAACGGCCACAGCCCCAACCGGAGGCGATGACCTACGCCGCTACTGCACCTGTCGCCGCTCCTCGCCAACGCCAGGACCCAACGTCTCCGCAGTTTCGTCGCCAACCACCGCCGCCACCCCCGACGCCTTCCCGCTCGCCAGTAATCCAGCGCTCGCCGAGGAAAACTGACGTTTGGCGCACCCCGAACCACCGCCCACTATGCTACCACTGCGGCGAAGCCGGGCACACCTACCGCTACTGCCAGTACCGTGAGATGGGACTGCGTGGCTTCGACGTGAACGCGCCGCGTCCGCGCCCAGGTGAGCGACCTCGCGACATCGCCGGCTACATCACCGGATCGCAGTGGCAACGACGACGACCATCCCGTTCATCTTCGCCTGGCCGCTACGTCTCCCCGATCGCCGCCAGTACACCGGCCCTAACCGGGCCGATCCCCAAGCCCCTACCCGGGAAACTAAAGGCAGCAACCGATGGAGGTGCGGTTGCTGCACGACGCAATGCCGAAGATCCTCCTCCCCGCCGCCGCCGCCGCTGCCGATGACGACGACCACGACGCACGAACGTTCCCGACCTAGTCGCAGTACGCCGCCTGAGCAGAGTCTTCACGACAAGCCTCGCCGCCGCCGACGCGACATAGCAGCGCCGGTCCAAGCCGACGCAGCCGTGATCCGACGCCCCGACCTAACCGGAAACGCCAGACGACGAACCCACCGACCTCGACGTGATCATCGACGGCCACAGCGTCACCGCCCTAGTCGCTACCGGCGCCGACTACTCTGTCATCAGTGGTCTCTTCGCCGCTAAGCTCAAGAAGGTAAAGACTGCATGGGAAGGACCGGATATCCGAACAGCAGGGGGCCACCTTATAACACCGACTGGAACCTGCACGGCAAGAGTCACGATTCACAGCCAGACGTATTCTGTGAGTTTTGTGGTCCTGCAGCAATGCTCGCGAGACGTCATTTTAGGCATGGATTTCCTGGACCAGCAAGGCGCAGTCATCGACCTAAGATCCAGGTCAATCACGCTGTCCACGGATGATGCAACGGCGTCAGACTGCAACGTCGCTCACAATGCCTTGAATGTGACAGAAGAGCAGGTAACCATCCCTCCACTGTCGAGCGTCATCATTTCCGTCGGCACCAAAGCGTCTACCAACTTACAAGGTGTCATCGAAGGCGACCAGCACCTGCTCCCAGACCGTCAGATGTGCGTCGCAAGAGGCATAGCCAAGCTTCATAACGGCGAAGCCAAGGTAATGGTGACGAACTTCAGCAACGAATAGAGGCACTTGAATAGGGGCCACGATGGTAGCACATCTAAGCGAATTTGTGGAAGCGAGCAATGCCTTCGCCCTCACCGATTTTCAGGGAGCCGCAACGTCGACAGTAGTGTCCGCGCCCGCCTTCGACGTCAATCAAGGCCTTTCCAGGCAGCAACAAAAGGAGCTCAAAAACCTTACTCCACCAATACAAGGACTGCTTCTCGTCGTCATCGAGGCTTCGTCAGACCCCTCTCGCGAAACATCGCATCATAACCGACGAATGTGCCCGTCCGCTCCGTCAGAGCCCCTACCGAGTTTCTGCACGGGAACGCGAGGCCATCAAGCAACAAGTCGACGAAATGCTGCGTGACGACATCATTCAGCCGTCTACGAGCCCGTGGGCATCACCCGTGGTGTTGGTGAAGAAGAAGGACGGAACCCTACGTTTTTGCGTCGATTAGCGTCGCCTGAACAAGATCACGAAGACGTGTATCCCCTCCCACGGATAGACAATGCTCTGGACAGACTCTACAACGCCAAGTATTTTTCGTCGATGGACCTCAAAACCGGCTACTGGCAAATCGAAGTAGACGAGAGAGACTGAGAGAAGACTGCCTTCATAACACCAGACGGCCTGTTCGAGTTTAAGGTCATGCCCTTTGGTCTTTGCTCGGCGCCCGCGACGTTCCAACGGTTATGGACACAGTACTCGCAGGCTTGAAGTGGCAGACTTGCCTCGTCTACTTGGACGACGTAGTCGTATTTTCTTCCAACTTCGACGAGCACCTCCGGCGCCTTGAAGCTGTTCTTCGGGTAATCAAAGCCTCGGGACGTACCCTGAAGCCAGAAAGTGCCGCTTCGCCTACGAGGAGCTATTGTTCCTTGGCCACGTTATCAGCAAGTCGGGGAGTGCTCCCTGATCCACAGAAAACAACTACGATCGCCGACTTTCCTGCACCCACCGACAAGAAAGCAGTACGCCGATTTCTTGGCCTCTGCGCTTATTACAGGCGCTTCGTGAAGAACTTTTCGCGGATCGCCGAGCCACTGACGTACCTCACGAAGGCCGACGTTGACTTCAAATGGGAAACGCCGCAAGTAGAGGCATTTCAAGAATTAAAGCGACGCCTGCAAAGGCCGCCAATACTGGCGCACTTCGACGAAGAAGTTGACACTGAAATTCACACGGACGCAAGCAGCACAGGGCTCGGCGCCGTGCTCGTGCAGAGGACCGACGGACTTGAAAGGGTCATCAGTCACGCTAGCCGGTCACTTTCGAAGGCAGAAGCCAATTATTCCACGACAGAAAAGGAATGCCTTGCCATCATCTGGGCTACATCAAAGTTCCGCCCCTATCTGTACGGCAGGCCTTTCAAAGTCGTGAGTGAGCACCACGCCTTGTGTTGGCTAGCTAACTTGAAGGATCCATCAGGGCGCCTCGCACGGTGGAGTCTCAGACTACAAGAATTTGACATCACCGTCGTCTACAAGAGCGAACGAAAGCACTCCGACGCCGACTGCTTGTCTCGCGCCGCTGTCGATCCGCCGCCCCAGGATGACCAGCACGACGACTCTTTCCTGGGACCCATAAGTACCGACGACTTTGCGGAACGCCAACGAGCTGACCCAGAGCTCAAGATCCTCATGGACTACCTGCAAGGCAAGACCGCCGACGTGCCGAAAGTATTCCGCCGAGGACTGGCTTCGTTTTTCCTGCGGAACAACGTCCTCCTGAAGAAGAACTTCTCGCCGCTCCGCGCCAACCACCTCCTCGTGGTGCCTTCAGCGTTACGTCCAGAGGTTCTGGAAGCATTACACGAGGACCCGACAGCCGGACATCTTGGTGTTTCCCGCACACTGTCACGAATACAAGAGAAGTACTATTGGCCTCGCCTCACTGCCGACGTCGCCCACTACGTAAAGACATGCAGAGACTGTCAGCGACGCAAGACGCCGACAACTAGACCAGCCGGACTTCTGCAACCCAATCGAACCACCTCGACGGCCATTCCAACAAATCGGCTCGTTGACGTCGGGGGCCGTTCCCGACGTCAACTTCTGGCAACAAATGAATTGTCGTAGCGACTGACTACCTCACCCGCTATGCCGAAACAAGGGCCTTGCCCAAGGGCACTGCCGCCGAGGTCGCCAAGTTCTTCATTGAGAACATCGTCCTCCGCCACGGAGCCCCCGGGGTCCTCATCACCGACAGAGGTACGGCCTTTACGGCTGAACTAACGGAGGCGATCTTGAGGTACAGTCAGACAAGCCACCGCCGAACCACCGCGTACCACCCACAGACGAATGGCCTCACCGAGTGTCTAAATAAAACCACCCGCGACATGCTGGCCATGTACGTGGACGTCGAACACAAGACGTGGGACGCCATACTCCCCGTATGTAACCTTCGCGTACAACACGGCCGTGCAGGAAACGACGCAGTTTGCTCCATACAAGCTCGTCTACGGACGGAGCCCAACAACGACGCTTGACGCCATGCTACCGGTCGGCCACCGACGAAGACCTCGACGTCGCCCAGCTACCTGGATCGCGCTGAAGAAGCTCGACAGCTAGCCCGCCTGCGTATCAAGAGCCAACAGACGGTCGACAGGCGCCACTACAACCTTCGACGACGCCACACCGAATACCAACCCGGCGACCTTGTCTGGGTCTGGACGCCAATACGACGACGGGGATTGTCTGAGAAGCTCTTGCGACGCTACTTTGGACCCTACAAGGTAGTCCGACGTCGTGGTGAACTGGACTATGAGGTCGTGCCCGATGGCTTAACGTCATCCCCAACGACGCCGTGCACGACGGAAGTCGTACACGTGGTGCGACTTAAACCTTATTACGCGCGCTGATTAGCTGTGACGCATTGTTAATGTAATTTATTGCATGTGTTCTCTCTTATGTTCTGTCTTTAGCATTGGGACGATGCTTTTTCAGGGGGGGGGGTAGTGACACGTGCGGTTCTTTGGTTTACGAAGAAAGCCGCTATCACTTTCCAGTGACACGCACGCTCGTTGTGATTGTTTGCGGGGAGCATTGTTATCACTTTCTGTTAAGCGCAACGCAGGCCGCGTTTATCTTGCATGCCACTCTGGAACCGTGTGGATCATTCTTGAAACTTTGCATGCTTGACGCGCACATTTTAGTAACTTCTGTAGCTCCAGAGATAAATCGAAAACGCGATATGACGCGTGTATAAAAGCCGGCGCAGTGCGCCACTTGTCAGTTTTTTTTTTCGTCGACCGACGACTGTTCACGCCGCTGTTGCTGTGAGTTGTGTTTGGCCTTGTTTTGCTGGGCACAAGTTCGCCCAATAAACAGTTCGCCCGACATCGCCCTGACTCCGGTGTGCTTCCTCTCAAGTGCTGCGTGTGTCACAACCGCGTGACAATATACAAAATTTGGTATCACGTGACGTGAATAGAAAACGAAGGTAAACGACACATCCAAACATGATAATAATGACACGGAAGTCATTTGCGACATAATTTATCTTCACATCATTAATGTTATGCTTTTTTAAAGCGGCATATCAACATATCTTATTCGTGCTTCGCATATCCTCGATTACCACTGTACGTGGGACCCTGCCAATTTTAGATGCGGAAGCATCTTATACTCGCGCCTTGTAGTGCGCCGTCCGCGCCGCTTCTCGAACATTCGACAGCTGACGCGCGCGCATGCGCCGTCGCCCACCATCTGTGCCGCGCGCGCTTCTCCTTCGAGAACATTCGACAGCTGACAGCGCATGCGCCGTCGTGCTGTATATATACTCAAGGTCGGCCCTCGCTCGCTCAGTTGCCGCTCGTCCGTTGGTTTGTACGGCGCGTCGACGTCCAAGGTCGCGGTGAAATGAATTCCAACGAATCCACAAACACAATGATCGACGTCCCTTCGACTAGCGCCGCCCTTTCGCATACGTGTGTACGTGTTCACTCATTTAACACCCCCTCCTACAACCACGTTAACCAATTTAGCCATCGACCCAAGTAAGTCGCAATTTAACACCCCCATTTCACAACCACGTTAACCAATTTAGCCATCGACCCAAGTAAGTCGCACTTTAACACCCCGTTAACCAATTAAATGCTCCGCATCCTCCTCAGTGTTCCCCCGAGGGATGCTTCAGGCAATTTTTTTGTGACCTTGGCGTAGGAGCATGGCCTCGGAGATTCCGAGCGCGTGGTGTGGTTTTCTAAGGCCATCTCTATCCCCACGTTCCGCAGCAAAAACAACCAGGATTGTTTTACGCGCTCGGCTACCACAAGAAGGCGTGTTTAATGTGGGTTCCTCGAGTGACGGAGACCACGGCAGAAAGCAGAGCGTGCGGGATTTGAGCGTGCGCATGATTTTTTTCTCGCGTTCGAGCAAAATTACCTTCAAATCTTCTGACTGCACTGAAGGCAAGTATTTTTTCTGTTATTTTTATTTTGGTCCTATTGGCAAGATGCAGCTTTTTGTATACCTTTCTCTAAAGGGATACCGGCAATCTACCAGTGATGATTTGAGAGTGCTTTCCAAATGTGTTTAGCCCCATTCTTATTCTTTTAGTTACGTCAATCACGATGTACGGCTCCACGGTTATTACGGGTCCTAAGTACAATTTCAAGTCTTTTACAACTTTAAGTGCACTACTACGTATCTCGAAGCGCTGTTATCTCCGCGACGGCCCCTCTTTCGAAGCGCTGTTCATAGAGAACACATCTCATAGAGAACGCATCTCATGGAGATAACAGCGCTCGAAGCGCTGTTATCTCTATGAGACGGCCCCTCTTTCAGCTCCAAGTTTGCACATCGCTGTACTTGGTTTACCCTCTAGTTCTCTCCAAAAGAAATTGGTTTTTCATCCTCAAGAAGATGCCTGAACATACACCAAGTTCCTCGATGAAAGAGTTTCAGGAGACACCAAAAAGCACGAACAAAATTGAAAGAGTGGAAATATATTGCTTCAAATAAAAACTAAGGTAACAGGAGAGCAACCTAAGAGGTCTTCTTTTCTTTTCATTTTTAATGAGCTTGCGCGCTCAACACAATGCATCAGTTTGAGACCTCTCTAAACTCTCCATCAATGGGCCCGTTTTAAAGCGGCACGTGCAGTATGGTGCCGCAGACTGCTTCACAGCATTCACAGATTTCTACGCTCTCTGGCAACATATTATTTACGCTCTCTGGCAAGATATTACGCTCTCTGGAACGATATTACGCTATTACGCTCTCTAATACGCTCTCTGTCAAGATATTAAGCATGTTACATTTCGCGCTGGTTGCCGTCGGGCAGCGCCGACGAACGCTGGTCGCGCCTGGCGTCAGATTGTAGACTGCTCGCGTATTGCTAACGTCACGTCGCTGTGCCCTATGTGCGCGCGCGTCAACGCTACATTGAAGTATATAGGGCCCTTCATTATGCGCTCGCTGCCGTTTCGCTAGTTCCACATATAACAAATTTTGTGTTGCGTGACGTCAATGGATGACGAATTATATAACTGGTGCAAGCATGATAATCCTGACACGCGTGTCACGTAAGAACGTGACAACATACCACGCTTATAGCGTGCTCCTGGCCGTTTCACTTGTTCTACGTATACAAAATTTGGTATCACGTGACGTGAATAGAAAACAAAGGTACACAAAACATTCAAACATAATAATCATGACACGGAAGTCATGTACATCATTTACCTCCACCTCATAACGTTTCGCTGATTTGAAAGTGACTTATCAACATTTCCCATTTGTACTTCGCATATAATCGATTCCCAGTGTACGTGGGATCTGCAATTTTTTTCTTTTGCAGTTTTGAATCAATTTAGAGGCCATATTAACGTGATTGCTTTTCTCGACGTCAAGCCTGCCTAAGACAAGCTTGCCAACAAGTCACAAGCGTTGGCGTACCTCAGTGGTAAAATACTGAACTCAAACCCAGCGGAGTGGGGTTCGAGACCCAGTTGTGTCATTGGCACCAGGTTTTTTTTCTAGTTCGTGTAATGTTGTTACGGACACCGGCAGCGGCGGCGGCGGATATCTATGGTGCCGCGTGGCCCAAGTTGTGATAACAGCTTTCGCTGTAAAAGAGAGGCCACGCAGCTCCGCTCTTCCTTCAGGTTTGGCTTCACAAGTGCGAAGCTGCATTTCTTGTGCTTATAGCAAACAAACAGACGTTATTTGAATTTCTTCTGAACAAATATGCTTATTTTATTTCCAAAATTTTGTAAGATACTTCTATTTTCTTTCACACGCGAAGCATTTCTTGGCGAACTTCTGCGACTTTGAGCGTATCTATCTATCTATCTATCTATCTATCTATCTATCTATCTATCTATCTATCTATCTATCTATCTATCTATCTATCTATCTATCTATCTATCTATCTTCTATCTATCTATCTATCTATCTATCTATTTATCTAGCCGCCTATGACTTTGAGCTCTCGTGAAAGCTTTAATATTAGTGTCCCTATTAAACTTGGTATGGCATAACATGACTGTATGAAGAAAATATTTGACTAGTCATAACATGAAAACCATGATATGTATGTCATTAATGTCTAGATATACATTTCATGGTCCTGCAGCTTTTGCGGTGGTTTCGTTCACATGGCATGTTGCAAAACTGGTATGGTATGACATGACTGCACGGCGAAACCATGCGAAAGACCCTAACATAAAAATCATGACATACGTGTCATGTAAGAACATGACTACATGCAACACTCATGATGTGCTTGGAGTGTTTCGCTAGCTTTGCATATACTGAATTTGGTATTACGGGACGTGAATGGATGATGAAGGTATGTGACTTGTGCAAACATGATAATCATAAGATGCGTGTCATGTAACAACATCACACTATGTTATGTTCATCATGCACTGGCGTCCGTTTCGCTAGCTTCTCATAAACCAAATTCAGTATTACAGGCCGTGGATGGATGACGAAGGTATGTCACTGGAGCAAAAATGATAATAATGAGATGCGTGTCTTGTAAGAGCATTAATACACACCACACTCAAGGCGCCAATACACTTAGACGGCGTTCGTTTTATCGAATCACGCTGGCGATGCCACTTCAGGCACCGATATACCTATAATAGGGATCAGTGGATCTGTCCACTGACCTTCATTGTGGACCTGCATGCCGTATACTCCCAGGCGCTCGCTACGCTGCGCTGCTTTGACGCATGCGCGTTTGAGCGTACGCGGCGTCCCTCCGTCACGAAGAGAGGCAGACGCGGAGCAGCCTAAGTAACGTCGTCGGCGCGAAATGCAGCATGTCGCATTGCGCACCAGTTGCCACATGACCACGCCGACGGAAGCTGGTCGCGTCGGTTGTGCCTGGCGTCACACTATAGAGTGCTCGTGTTTTGCCAGCGTTGCGTCACTGCTCCCAGCCTGCGCGTGCGTCAACGTTGTGTCAGAGTATATTACTCCCTTCATGACGCGCTCGCCGCCATTGCGCTACCTCCACATGTACCAAATTTGGTATAACGGGAAGTGAATAAACGACGAAAGTAAATGACACGTCTAAACCTGATAATCATAACTTTTGTTTCATGTAAAACATGAGTACATGCTACGCTCATATTGTTCTCGCGGCTGTTTCACTAGTTCCACATATACCAAAATTGGTATCACGTGAAGTGAATGGACGATGAATGTGTAATACACGTCCAAATATAATAATCATGATATGGAATTAATGTAAAACATGACTACATGCTTCGCTCATGTCGCGCTGGCGGCCGTTTTGCTTGCTCCATATATACCAAAGTAGGTATCGGGTGATTGTAATGGATGACGAAGGTAAATAGGATGTCCAAACACGATACTCATGACATGAAAGTGATGCACAGCATAATTCCCCTCCGCCTCTTAGTGTTGCGCTGATTTTAATGTGACGTATCACCTCTCCTCATTCGTGCTTCGCATATCACCAATTCCCACTGTACGTAGGTTTCGCGATTTTTTTATAAACAAAATAGAATCAGAAATTCTTCCAGCACATATAATGAAGAAACATAAACTTCTATTCTTAGATGGTCACCGGCATAACAAAATCATGTGCAATATGATGCCACAAAAACAGCATGGCAATGTACAATAAAGGAAGGGAAAAGATGTAGACATTGCACTGTTCAGAATGGCTAGCCTCTATCGATTTCGGTGAGGTGTAGCTTAGCGCTGATAGCGGCAAAAAGCGAGTATCATCCGGTCTTTTTGATTTACGCATATTTGTTTATGCATTTTACGTGTGTACTTTGCAAATGCGTTCTTTTTTCGCCTGGTAAGTCAGGAAGAAAAATAATGAGTTTGAACACTGTCGGAAGGCGTTTATGACTCGGCTGCTTCGTTCGCTGTAAAGGCATCGTCAAGCAGCGGATATCGCTTCTCGACGTCGACAGGCGTTGAGCACCAAAAGAGAAGCGGAAGCTGCGGGCGTATCGCAATTTATGCCAGGTGAAAAGCGAACCTGTCAGCGTTGAAAAAGAGAATTGGGGTAATACGTCTAAAGGCGTATTTGCTCGTCTTCAGTTATTTGGCTTCGTGATAAATTCTGCACTTGTAAGACAAGACATGTTGCCTGGCTAGAAAGATAATACCAGATCGCCGTGTATTGTTTTAAATTCCCTGTAGTTTACGAGATGACCGGTTAAGTTCCCTGATGTACTTTATTCGCTGTGTAGCCATCGGCCCTGGTTATGTTATGCGTGTCTTGTAAATATGAAACGAAGGAATACTTTAGGTTATCGGAGAGAAAAGATGTGTTGAGTAGTTCTAGCCACAATGTGAAGTATGCAATGTATTTTTTAAAAGGCTTGAGGATTTATGAACGACCAATTCAAAGACGTTGGTCCAATAGTTTTTCATTGACCTAACACAAAGCCTTCCATCGAATAAAGCGTAAATATGATACGAAATTTTGTATATTCGACAAAGTGCTTGGTGAAAGCTGCTGTCCAGTGGACTGACTCTATATGTCACGTTTGTTTTCATTTTTTTGTTTTTTGTGCTCATCGATAACGTGGTATATGAGAGCGAGTAAGAAACCAAGGCCGCAGTTTTGGCTGCCCGACTGTTGCTCTGCGTCGCTGGGCCCTAAGGGGACTGCTGAGAGATTGTGACGGGTGGAGGATATACATTTCACCATTTCCGGGCGCGGACTGACGGACGGTCACTGTGATTCGTCATCATCATCATGATCATCATCATCATCACCACCACTACCACCCACCACCAACACCACCACCCACCACACCACCACCACCAGCCTAACTACGTCCACTGCAGGTCAAGGCCCATCCTATGTTCCACCAGTCAACTCGATCAATGCTTACGCACAAACGTCCTAATCTGCTCTGCCCCCCTAACTTTCTGTCACCCCCTAACCCGCTTGCCTTCTCTGGGAATCCAGTCAATTATCCTTAATGACAAGCGTTGACTTCGCCTACGCACTGCATGTCCGGCCAATTTTCATTTCTTCTTGATTTTAACTTTGATATTTTTATCACCGGTTTGTTCCTGGATGCACTCTGCTCTCTTTTTGTTTCTTAAGATTCCACCTATCATTTTTCTTTCCATCGCTCGCTGCATCATCCTCAAATTAAGCTGAGCCTTCTTTGTAAGTCTCCAGGCTTCTGCTCCGTAGGTAAGTACCGGCAAGATGCAGCTGGTACCTTTTTTCTAAAGGGATACCGGCAATCTACCAGTCATGATTTGAAAGTGCTCGCCGAATGAGCTCCACCTCATTCTCATACTTCTAGTTACTTATATAGGGATGTTCGGCTCCATGGTTATTACCTGTCGAAAGGGGGCGTAGTCCTCTACAACCTCAAGTGCACTATTACCTATCTCAAAGCACTGCTATCTCCCGAAGTTGTAAATTACTTTCATTTCTTGCAGATTTTTTTTCAAGACCCACCATTCTGCTCTCCTTGTTTAATTCCGTAATCATGAGTTGCGATTCCTCCCACTAGTAACTGAGCGATGAATAGTAATTGGCGATTTGCTAATTACTAACGTACCCTGCATTACTTCGTATCCCTAACTCTTTTCATTCTATGCCTCTGAAAACCTCCTGTAAGTGTGTGGCAAGTAGCATTGAGTAGATCGCGTCCCCTTTTGTTACACCTATTTATTATTATTTTGTTGCTTTCTTTGTGAATCTCTACGGTGGCAGTTGATCCGCTGTCGATTTCTTGTCGCGGAAACCAGCCTTAGCGATGAGGAAATAAATGATAATCTGACGAGTATTATTGGGGAGTGTGCAGTGGAAGTTGGATGTACGGTAGTTAAACTGGACTCCACGACACTGGCAAGCTGTACCAGGAAACAAAGAATCTCATTAAGAAACATGAGAACATAAAGGTCATAACCACGACAGACAAAAGAGAACTGGCAGAGCTTTCGAAGTTGATTATTAAGCGAAAGTTATTCAATGTAAGAAAGTATAACATGGAGGGAATTCAAAATGCTCTAAAGAACGAAGGATATGTCAGAGCGAGGAAAAAGAAACTTGGGATAGGCAAAAACCAGTTGTTTGCACTAAGGGCTAAGGAAGACGAAGGAACTACCAATATGGAATGGATATAGCTTAAATAGCAGAGGAGTTTCACAGATATCTGTTCAGTAGCCGACACAACCACTGTAAATGTGACTCATTAAATGTACTCATTAAATGTTTAAAATTAGCGTACCTTGCTCTGGAGACGTAGAACTGAAGAGGCCGGGAAGCTGGTTCGCAGCAGTGATAATGACTCTCATTCGCTAGCGTACTGGCACCGTATTAAGCGTCAGTTTGACGTTACCGCTATCTATCCCGCTTAGCTGCAAGCATTGCATCGCTAAGACCGGTCACTTCCTCGCCAGTACGAGCCATTTTCATTCGGGCTATGACAACTACTGAGTGAGCGTAGTGGCGTGGTCGCTTGTTACCATGCATTGTGCCACATGCACACGCCCGGCGGTGGCTGCATGCACGGCTTGGCGTCATGTCACTGCGGTGGTCGCAAGGTTGTGCCCGGTGTTCTCGCAACTATGGCGTTTGTCTTAGCTGTGGCAATAGCGCAGCGACATTTTGTGAGAGGGTTGATTGATTGATTGATTGATTGATTTGTGGGGTTTAACGTCCCAAAACCACCATTTGATTATGAGAGACGCCGTAGTGGAGGGCTCCGGAAATTTGACCACCTGGGGTTCCTTAACGTGCACCCAAATCTGAGTAACGGGCCTACAACATTTTCGCCTCCATCGGAATGCAGCCGCCGCAGCCGGGAATCGAACCCGCGACCTGCGGGTCAGCATTTTGTGAGAGGGTTGAAAATATGGATAGCTAGAACAGCTTCCTGGTTGTTAAAATAAGTCACTTGGTGATGCTGGCACACTGTGATCACCATCAAGGTCTGAAGGCCTTGAAATGTGCGTGAATGTGTATCCAAGCAAGTATGAACCTTTTTAACAGAGAGGAGGATTTCCTCCTTTCTGGGCTGTTGCACAATAGAACTAAAGTCAACGTCACAGCCTTGGCAGTGAATTTTTGAGGGGTCTCGCGCGCCAACAACAGCCCAGAAAGCCCAGAAAATTTTGAGTGAAAGCCCTCAGTCAGTACTGAGCACCCAGAAAAGCCTTAGTGAAAAGGTCTATAAAGGTGGATAACTTTATACAAAAGTAGAACTCGCTGTTGGGCTAGTTGGTGCATGTCTTGATTAAATATTCAACGTCGCGCCAAAGGAACAACCACATTCAGAAAGAAACAAATATAGACACAATGGGCGCT
>WOVY01015655.1:0-90490 GCA_013436015.1 Rhipicephalus annulatus
GTAAAAGAACAAAAACAATGGACGTTTGTGCAACAAAACTTACTGATAATTGCGGCGACAACTACGGCAAGACTGATTCCATGGCGGCCTCTCATGACGTATTCAGTCCTGAAACATAGATTAGGGAACATCGCAAATACGAATGAGCAAAAGTCACATGGAGGATGAGACAATGGAATATATAAAAACAATGATGACAGAAATTTACACAACAAAACGCTGCGTGCACCGTACCAGATGAGGATTGACCAATAAGCTCAGTGACTCCACTGGGACAACAAGAGGGGGAAAGGGCAGAGAAAAGGGTTTCTAATAGCACATCAACAGGCCCTGGTGGCATCCCGATCATGCTTATAAATAAACTAGGACCAAACTCTAAGCAAAACGTTAAGAGAGGCAGCGAGCAAAGCAATAATCGAGGGTGAAGCTCCCAATGGGTGGAAACTAAGCAGATGAGCATGATCTGTAAAGGAAAGGGGACAAAGCTGATATAAGCAATTACCGTGCTATAACAGCGTCATCAGTAGGTTACAGGCTGGTGATGCAAGCAATAAAGGAAAAAAAATCAGACATGGGTGGAGATTGAGGGGGTGCTGCGAGAACTACAGAATGGGTACCGTAAACGAAGGTGGTTGGATGATGATCTGTTTTCATTGATGCAGTGTATTGAAATAGCGGAAAAGGAACACAGGCTCCTGTGGCTGGAATTTCTGGATATCAAGGAAGCTTACGACAGTGTGATAGAAGAAGATTTGTGGGAATACTAGACACATTAGATGTGGAAGGTTGGAAGATGGAAAGGTAATATTCTAAAGGATATCTGTAAAAGTAACAAGGTAGTTGTAAAATGCGAAGGAACAGGTACCTGGACCTATGGAGATACAAGGGGGGCTTCGACGGAATGTCCCCTTGTCAGCTTTGTTATTTATGCTGTCTTCCTACAAGGACTAGAAGCCTAAATTAGAAAAAGTTCGACTCGGCTTCAGCCTCTCTTTTGCCAAGCAAGGAAAAGACATTGAACAGTCATTACCAGCATTGTTTTATGCAGACGATATATTATCAATAGCCGACAAAAAAGATCTGCAGGGATTGATAGAGAACTTTGGTAATGAGGGAGATAGGTTAAATATGAAGTTCAGCAGGCTAAAATTGGCAATCATGATTTTTAATGATAACAAGGGAAGTGAACATAAATTACAGGAAGTCACGCTAGAAATAATAGGCAAATACAATTATTTGGACGTATGGATAAATACGGGGCTGAGCACCTAAGGAAAAGTGAAAGATACGTAATGACTAATGGTAACAGGAATGCAGCTGTAATGAAAAATCTGGGCACTGCGAAACTACAATAGGTATGACGTTGTGAGAGGGATTTGTAAAGGTGCCATGGCACCAGGTTTGAAGTTCAGCAATGTGGCATTGTGCACGAAATCAGAGGTTAAAGCAAGGTTGGAAATTAAACAAGTGGCAGAGGTAGACTTGCTTTGGGAGCACACAGGAATACCCCAAATCACGGGGTACAGAATGACATCGGATGGACATCGTTTGAGTGCAGGGAAGTTAGCAGCAAGATAGAATTTGAGGAGCGATTGAGAAAAATAGGAGAGGAACGTTCGGCTAGGGAAGTTTTCAGCTACTTGTAAATAAAAATGTTGGTACTAAATGGAAGAAGTGAACTCAAAAATTGTCAAGCAAGTATTAAGACAACAGCAGAATACCAAGACAAAAGGAAACATCAGTTAAAAGAAGGTGAAGGAAACAGAGAGGGATATGTGGAAGATGGCAATACTACGAACTCATCACTGGAGACCTACCGAACTTTGAAGCAGGAAATTACAAAAGAGAAGACCTACGATAACTCTTGGGGTAGGTTTCTGCTGTTCGAGGCCAGGACGGAAGTATTGCGGACCAAGACATACCGAGCCAAATACCAAGACCATACCGAGCCAAATACGAAGGCACAGACACGTTATGCAGTTTATGTGTATATAGGAGGGAAACGGCTGAACATTTGATGATGTTCTGTAAAGGGCTTCGCCCTATAGTCCAACGTAATGGCACGGAATTTCTTAAACATTGGGGTTCAAGGACAGTGAAGGCAAAATAGACTTTAAACGGGTAGAAAGAACCAGGAGGAGACTAACTGGTTGGTGGCTACAATCAAGGCGCGAGTGAAATTCAATCTTTAAACACATGATGATAGTACTTAAATTTATGGCTATGTGGCATGAGCCACCGCCCTTTCTAAAGGACACAGCCGCATCCATCCATCCATCATCCATCCATCCATCCATCCATCTAGTCATCCATCCATCCATCCATCCATCCATCCATCCATCCATCCATCCATCCCCCCACTCGAAATGATTTCTTAGAGCCAGGAAGAATAATTTCTTATGCTTGCAGTGGTAATACCATTAAAAATCATTAACACTAGAAAATATTTTAGGCAATGAAATAGTCAGTGGAGTATTCCACGCCGGAACGTCCCCGTCGTGGTGGCAACCATATCGAAAAAGTTTCTAAACAATTAGTTTCTAAAAAATAGGGGTTTTATTTATATTGCTGCCTTACCAAATTTGGTTTATGTATAAAGTAAGGACGTTTGAGGAAGTTTGATGCACATTATATTTACTGAAATATCTCTGCCAAATATGTTTTCATAGGTTTTGTCACAATTTTTTATTTTTATGCATACAGTTTTGAGCTCTGATACGAATGTCTTAAAAACTGGTGTGTACTTTACGGAAGGTATACTTTACTTTAAATTGCTCACAGAGTCAGTACACTGATATTTTAAAAACAAAATAAAGGATTCTGAAAATAATCATTATTGTGCACAATGTGACGCTATTTACACAACGTTGTCGTCCAATGAAAAATGAGCTTACACCTCTACAGAAAGGATATAAATAGTTTTTACATTCGCAAACTTTTTACGTTATTGTTCGTTTAAGGGTAAAATATTTTTTTAATTTCATGAACGAATGAAATGGGGCACCTCAATGAGGAGAACACACGTAGCCTGAAGGAAGATACTGCGAATCATTACGATTAGCAGGGAGCACTAGCAATGCAGCAGAAATAAAGAAACGAAGATAGGTTATCATATAGTGATGCTTTCAACAATTCTTCCTCTTATAAGCTTGTGTTTGTATAGAGCTGAGGAATTGTAGACAAGAGTTGAGCGCGTTCTATTGACGCAAAACAAGAACTAGTGAACAGGATGAATCGTGAGCGCCCTCAAATGGACGAAGAAATAACAGTGCTTAACAAAGTCAAAATATATACTTAAGGTAATATATTGAAGAATACAATTTAACTTTGGTGGTCATTGTGTTTTCTTCATCGATGCCCTTGCACGACCGGGTGGAATTCCGCCGAACTGTACACTTCAACAGTGATCTTACCGTTAAACTCGCAGAGCACCAAGCAGTCGTTGCGTTGTGAGTTAATTGAAACTGTCACTTAATACCCACTTTTATATACAAGAGTCTGCTACGTCCATAAGCCAGTATGTAATTAACTAGTCTGACAAACCTATTACAAAGGAATAAGTATGTTGACCCTGTCACTACGACACATTGGTACCATAGACTGCGCATTCCTGCCTGTCTAAAATGATAAGATTTGATGAAGACTATATTTGATTGCCAACCTCTACAGGCTTATCTATGAAATAGGAAATATCACTAAACATATTTCATTTCTCGTATTATTACAAAACGACTGAACCAAATGTCAAGATCTCAAAACTAACAGCTCCTGATTTCACAGGACCTATTACTATTCACGAATTCATAGCTATCTTCTACCTCTCTTTTAGAGTTACTCGTATCAGTTTCATTCCCATTGCTTATTGCGTCGTACTCAATTTCGATAGAACCCATTTAACGCAGAGCTGCACGACGTCTCGAAACTGCTTTTGAAATAGACCTAATGTTCGTGAAACTTCAATTACGATTGCAGTGCTGGCTATCCAATCGTATAAACATGCAGTACATATGTACTCCTACGATACAGCCATCACGTCACGTTAACGAAAACTAAAGTGAAACACCATCCCCTGAAGCTCATTTATCTAGGAGAGTCCAGGGCCGCCATCCTCGCTGGCACAAGCCCTACATATGAGCCTGCCAATTCTGTTGTTACAAGTACCCATGTTGCTGCTGGCATCGTTACGCAACAGTAAACACACGGCTGTTTAACATATATCAACGTGTATGAAACTGTCGCTCGGGCAGAGCTGCAATGGCACCCAAAAGGAGGAGGAAGACGACTGCGTGCTTGTTGTGGGTTGGACTCTCGAGCTTCCCTCGTTGGCCTGCGTGAGTGTGCGCTCTTTAAGGCGTTAGCCAGACCCACTGTCAGTGAATAAATCTTCCCCGTAACAATATGTCTGCGAGTACAACATTTCGATATATCTTTAGCGTCATTTCGTGGCGTTTCACTGAATAAAAGAAAAAATCACGACACAGTCTCCTTTTCTGCGCATGCTTCGCATAACCTCGCTTGCCAAGGTACATAGGATCTGCACTGTTTTTATGTAGAATATTTTGGAGACAAAAGAAGTCTTGTTGCCGCAAAAACATTCTAAACTTCGCTGAGAGTCATCCGACGATTTTGGGTTATTGAAATAATTCTGAAAGTATTGTTGCTCTTTGCAGTACTAAAGCTAGTTTGCGTATAAAGCAGGGATGATTGCATCAGCTCATCAAAGTTAAATAATCTAATGCAATATTTATACTTTTTGCACCTCGAAAAATCTGGTGCTTTGTAATAACACGCGAGTAATTAGTAATTCTTCTACAGAAGAAGCACTTTTCATTAAAACTACTCTTCAAGACCAACCACCAACGTTTACAAACTTGACGAATAATGTGCGAATTCGAAAAAGGCACCATTTCGGTGCACAATCAGAACCAACAGTTGCCATATGGTGCTCTGTATAAAAATTAGCTTTTTCTAATTCTAATTAACATAAATTATAATTCATATTCCTAGCTTTGCGACTGACTCTTCTCACTTTTGGAACATGTTCGCGCCAGCTTCCTGTTTACGGCTATCATCACAATTTGTCATGCGGTTTTGTCTATCGTCGCATTTTGTCAACATGAGCATGCTCCCGCCCGCGAAAGGCAACGCCGATGAAGACAATCAGTCATTCCGGACGTGAGAGTTGGGAAGCAGTGGCAAACTGGCAACGCCGACAACAAGGAGCTATTTCGGAGTATAGTGTACTGGAATATATATTCTAGTACACTATACCCGGAGGCGATAGCATGGCAAGGGACAACTCAACGTCTACGGAGACTAAGTTACCCCAGAGAGGATAGTTTGAAAAGCAGCGATTAATCACTTCGTGGCTCCCGATCATGAGAATCTGCCGTTTAACGCACGGCAACGTGCAGTACGGAATCAAAGGACAGCTTGATTGATATCTGGGGTTTAACATCCCAAAACCACAATATGATTATGAAAGACGCCGTAGTGGAGGGCTCCAGAAATTTCGGCCACCTGGGGCTGTTTAACGTGCACCCAAATCTGAGCACATGGGCCTACAGCATTTCCGCCTCCATCGAAAACGCAGCTGCCGCTGCCGAGATTCGATCCCGCGACCTGCGGGTCAGCGGCCGAGTACCTTAGCCGCTATTTCATTATAATTTGTGAAAGAGCATCTCGGCCGCAATCAAGGCATATTCTACGAACCACGTGTACCATTTAGATGACTTTAATTTACCCAATATCGACTGGCCCACATTATCATCGCCCTGCCTAATTTCAACTGATTTCGTTAACCTTTCGTTGGATTTCAACTTTTCACAAGTGGTGAATGAACCCATACGTGCTACTAATACTATTAAGTCTACTAATATTATAGATTTGGTGCTGACCACCGCCCCTGATACGATAAGCACAATCGAATACTGTGATGTTTTTAGTGACCGCAATGTCCTACAACTCGCCATCCACAAACCAGTACCAAATGTAGGTTCCATAGCTACGAAGCTTATTCGTAACTACAATAAAGCGGAATACATGTCTTGAACAATGAAATAGTAGTCTTCTTCCATCAGTCTTTTATACAATCTTTCTCTCTGCAGTCTGTGGCTGAAAACTGGCTTGCATTTAAGAACAAAATGTCAGATTTAGTGGACAGGTATGTGCCTCTTATCTCTATTGCTCACGATAACGAAAATCCCTGGTCCAGTTCATCACTGCGCAAACTGCGAAATAAAAAGAAGCAGTTCTACACTGCAGCCAAACATTCATCCAGCAAGTGTTCCTGGGAAAGGTACAAGACATGCCTGAAAGAGTCTTCATCAGCTATAAGTTCCTCCAAAAACAAGTACTATTCATATGACCTACCCTCCCTCTTGTACTCAAACCCACGAAAGTTTTGGCAAACCATAGCTCCTGGAAACGAATCACGACAAATCTGTCTTTTAAATGACGACAACACAGCACTGGCGGATGAGCAATGCTCACACGAGTTCAACAATTTTTTCTCGCCGTTATTTACTAAAGAAGATAACCTAAATGTGCCTATGTTGCAGATTTAGGTTACCCTTATATGGCACCAATAATAACGGTCAATGGGGATGGAGTTTCGTGTCTCATAAATAACCTTAATGCATCAACATCGGTGGGTGTAGATAATTTGAACGCTAAAATATTGAAAAGTACCCCACCGCTTTGAAGGGAAGTACTGTACAGAATATTTGATCCATCATTGTCGACCGGATAACTACCTAGAGACTGGAAGGTAGGTAGGGTTATTCCGTTATTTAAAGCTGGAAAAAAATCAACCAGACAACTACTGCCCAATTTCGCAAACTTGCATATCCTGTAAAATGCTAGAGCACATGATTGCATTGCACATCTACCGCCACCTGAAGACTAATAATTTCTTTTTCGTAAATCAACATGGATTTCGTAAAATTATGTCGTGTGAAACGCAATCGCTTGAACTTACTACTGACTTGCACTTTAACATGGACAACAATGTACAAACCGATATCACTTTTCTTGACTTTTTCAAAGCTTTTGACCTTGTGGCCCATTGTCGATTTCTTTCCAAATTAAATTCCGTTGGACTGGACTTTGAGAGCTTTTCTTGGATTAGAAATTGCTCATCATCTGGCCAACATAACAGTGTTTCTCCCCTAGGTGATGTAACATCCTTAGTCCCTGAAGGTAGCGTTCTAGGCCTATTACTCTTCCTTATTTACATTAATTACCTGCCCAATAATAATTCCCCAAGTATTAGATTATTCACCGATGACTGTATTTATAGAAAAATAAAATCTCCCGATGATCACCACATCCTGCAAAATGACATTAACCTTATAAATATGTATTGTCAAAAATGGCTCATGGTATTGAACTCTGGAAAATGTAAACTCATTTCTTTCGCCCGTGAACAATCGAACACAGATTTTTCCTTGGTCATTAACAACTCTGTCATATCTACTGTTCAGTCATTCAAGTATCTAGGGATAAAGTTGACTCACAATTATTCATGACGTCGACACATTACCGCTCTCTGTGCTAAAGCATCACAAACGCTTGGATACAGTCGCCGTAACCTCCTTAAATCGCCACTTAACATTCGCAAGTTAGCGTACGTTACCTTCATTCACCCGCAGTTAGAATTCACGTCATCTATTTGGTCCCCTTATCAAGACTACTTAATTACTAAACTAGAGATTGTTCAAAACCGTGCCGCTCGTTTTATTACCGAAAGTTACGTATAAAAATTCAGTATTACTAAAATAAAACTCGAACTTTCGCTGTACCCTCTTCAGGTTCGCCGGTGTGTTTTCCTTTTATGCCTGCTTCATGGATATGTTCAAAACACCAGACCTCATTCTCTCACTTTGAAAACTCCACTGCCCATGTCTAGGCGGCTCCATAATCGGGGCAGTTTCGAGCGCATCCTCGGCAATACAAGGGAGGGCGTTTAATTGTTCTGCGCTGCCACACGCCATCCAGCTTTGGAACAATCTCCCTGGCAATATCACTTCGATCCCAAATCGCAAAGTCTTTCACTACCGCCTACTCGAACATTTCATGCTTATGTAGTTATTTCTAATTTATTCTTTCCAGATGTGTTATTTTATGTTTTAAATTATTTAACATTGTATTACGTCACATTGTTGTATTGTACACGCTGCCAAAATTTTCTTCATTTTTCAACCACTGACTGTTCACGTTAATTAATTTCGTGTTTCGTGCACGCTCTCCCTTTTTTAATTTTTCTACTGGGGTGTTTCTCTTTTTTTTCTGGCAGTCGTTTACATCACAGTGCACTTTCTAGATTGTATCCTTTTGATTTCATCCTTTTCCATATTTATCACATGTATTTTACCATGTATTGGCCCCCTTACACAATGCTCTGATAAGAAGCCTGTAAGGTATTGTGAATAAATAAATAAACAAATAAATAAATAGACCACCGAAGCGTGTTATCAAAGGACAATTGATCAACGTCCGTATAGACGTTCAGAAAAAGGTATGCAGTGCCTTCCTGGAAGCATATATCTTGCGATGAAGCCATCGCCGTGCGCATAAAGCAAAAGCCGATAGGCAAGCCTTCGCACATGTGCGGCTTAGTCAAGAAACAAAGAGATTCACGCGTGATTGAAGTACTTGGAAGACTCACCCAACAACAAAATTAAGTAATGAAAAATGCATATAACTTCTCTTTGCCAAGTTCAGGATGGATCGCATCGAATAACCATTGGCTGAACGTTCGGAGGACCAGAAAGCGATAACAAAGAGGACAAAATAAAAGACATAGCTGAACACAACATACAAGTCATGACCAATAAAATGTATTTCTGTACTGGAGCACTGCCCGTGCTCGGGCCAACCCGTAAACGCGGGCCCGGCCCAGAGCGGCCTGTGTTTGAAATGACACGAAGGGACATCTTTGCTGCAGGCTGGCCATTCTTGTTCTTCTTCACCTATCGCCCGTGGCGCATACCCACTGTGCGGGATCGGCCAATAAGTGAGTGGTTTTGTAAAATATTGTGCAGCTTTTAAAATAATGAAGATTACATGATAGAAAAATTACCGATGATCTATGAAATTGTGGTGCTTGATATAATAAATTTAATTATATGAATAAAGAAAGGAGTGTATTAATAAATTAGAGCAATACTGTTGTTTATCTGACCTCTTCTTTCTCTTTGTCATGCTAGCTGAGCTCGTGCCAGTGCCTGGGTGCCACGCTTGCATCCATACAGCATTTCATATTAGACAAAATATAAACACCACGCTGGCATGAAGTTCGAGCAGCTGAGCCATCCGGCCGATATACAAAACACAAATTTAAAACCGAATAGCGCTCGCGTATACAGATTGGATTGTACCATAACATATGTTCATTTCTGCCGAGATGTAAAATTGAGAACAGCTGTTATCTAGATCGGGAAAGCGATGCTGCCCCCCATTGAAATGGCCAAACTGGGCAGTTTGTAGTGTAAATAGGAATCTTTTGGGCTTTAAGTCAGTTTTGTCAAAGCTCATAACCGGGTGGAAGGATCATCAAATCCTGCAGGAGGGTGAATTGTTTCACAACTAGGAATAAATCATTCTGTGAAGTCATCATAGGTATGTATTGCAGCATAGCGTTACAATACTGTCGGATGGCATTTTATACTTCCAGAAAAGTACGCTCAGAAAAATTAATCAATAAAGGACACATAGAAATAAAAAGAGTAAAAATACCCTCCTCCAGCTTCGAAACGCGAGGACTCAAAATTGTGTAAGCTAAATTTCGCATCCATAATAATTACCGCTTCATTACAATTGCACCTGTAAGCTCTATTAGCACTTAAAATATAATTTTAAATAGAGTCAGTATGATTCGCAGGACTCTTGGCCAATCCCGCTGAGTGGAAGGGGGGAGGGAGGTAAGTGCCAGTCATCTAAAGAGCATCATCGTCATCATCAACCAGACTTAAACCATGAGAACGCCCACGTGGATGTGTGCACTGACGCTTTCACTTTAAAGCCTAGGCTTACAGGGGCCACGAAGCAGTTTTTCAGCATGGTCAGAGTACGTTGCTGGGGCTTCTGACAACACTCAAGGGAGACATTACTATAGTAAAGCAGGTGGCCTGGAACTTACGATTCGCTTGTTGAATTCCGTGCCGAATGCTTGTGTGGTCCGCGATCTCCAAGGGGCCAGCGTGTAGTGCTCGCCTACCGGTGCACCGTCCTCAGACTCGCTTCACGTGGCAAAAATGTGGGACACCTCACAGATTCCCAATGGAATTTTTGCCGCCAAGCACCTTAGGTACAAGCACGCTTTCGGCCTGGTGCTCGGCAGAACAAAGTTTATGGCCGCTTGGGAGGGCACCCACCCTGTGGGAAATTGTTTGTGGCAAGGGATCGCCAGACCTGAAATTATATATATATATCTATATATATATATATATATATATATATATATATATATTATATATATTATTTATTATATTTATATTATATATATATATATATATATATATATGTGTGTGTGTGTGTGTGTGTGTGTGTGTGTGTGTGTGTGTGTGTGTGTGTGTGTGTGTGTGTGTGTGTGTGTGTGTGAGGCGAGAAGGAAGAAGTGCAGAACGGAATAAACATGAAGTATGAGCCAGGCCATATCACCCAGTCATCGTAGCATCATATATGCCCTGGACTCTCCTAGATAAATGAGCTTCAGGGGATGGTGTTTCACTTTAGTTTTCGTTAACGTGGCGTGATGGCTGTATCGTAGGTGTACATATGTACTGCATGTTTGTACGATTGGATAGCCAGCACTGCAATCGTAATTGAAGTTTCACGAACATTATGTCTACTTCAAAAGCAGTTTCGAGACGTCGCGCAGCTCTGCGTTAAATGGGTTCTATCGAAATTGAGGACGACGCAATAAGCAATGGGAATGAAACTGATACGAGTAACTCTAAAAGAGAGGTAGATGATAGCTATATTGACCCGCGAGGGCATCATTGGCATCGTTGTTGAAGTTACGAATAATTGGTAATGTACAGTGATTGTAGAGCATGGGCAGGTTAAGCACATGCCAATATTGGTCACCGATTAGAATCGAAGAAAAGCGAATTGCGTGAGAGAGAGACAAATTATTTGGCGGGCAAATAGGTCTAAGCACTGTTGCTGCAGTAAGCACTGGACCGCGTTGGCGGTACAGATGACTTCGCTTTTCTGCGAGTGCTGCCTCGCTGATTATGGCAGCGATGACTTTTTCCTTAATTATTTTTGGATCAACAAACAAAACACTAGTATAAATAATTCGCTTTTCTGTGCAGGAGTTTCTCCAATGGTATTAGGTCCTGTACAAACTACATCAGGAGCTGTTAGTTTTGAGATCTTGACATTTGGTTCAGTCGTTTTGTAATAATACGAGAAATGCAATATGTTTAGCGGTATTTCCTATTTCATGGAGAAGCATGGAGAGGTTGGCAATCAAATATAGTCTTCATCAAATCTTGTCATTTTGGACAGGCATGAATGTGCAGTCTACGGTACCAACTTGTCGTAGTGACAGGGTCAACATACTTAGTCCTTTGTAATTGGTTTGTCAGCCTAGTTAATTACATACTGACTTATGGACGTAGCAGAATCTTCTATATAAAAGTGGGTATTAAGTGACTGTTTCAATAAACTCAAAACGCAACGACTGCTTGGTGCTCGGCGAGTTTAACGGTAAGATCACTCTTGAAGTGTACAGTTCGGCGGAATTCCGCCCGGTCGTGCAAGGGCATCGATGAAGAAAACACAATGACCACCAAAGTTAAAATGTATTCTTCAATATATTACCTTAAGTATATATTTTGACTTTGTTAAGCACTGTTATTTCTTCGTCCATATGAGGGCGCTCACGATTCATCCTGTTCACTAGTTCTTGTTTTGCGTCAATAGAACGCACTCAACTCTTGTCTATAATTCGTCAGCTCTATGCAAACACAAGCTTATAAGAGGAAGAATTGTTGAAAGCATCACTATATGATAACCTATCTTCGTTTCTTTATTTCTGCTGCATTGCTAGTGCTCCCTGCTAATCGTAATGATTTGCAGTATCTACCTTCAGGCTACGTGTGTTCTCCTCATTGATGTGCCCCATTTCATTCGTTCATGAAATTAAAAAAAATATTTTTCCCTTAAAAGAACAAAAACGTAAGAAATTTGCGAATGTAAAAACTATTTATATCCTTTCTGTAGAGGTGTAAGCTCATTTTTTATTGGACGACCACGTTGTGTAAATAGCGTCGCAATGTGCACATAAATGATTATTTTCAGAATCCTTTGTTTTGTTTTTGAAATATGCAGTGTGCTGACTCTGTGAGCAATTTAAAGTAAAGTATGCCTTCCGTAAAGTACACACCAGTTTTTAAGACATTCATACATAGCGTTATGTCAGAGCTAACAACTGCATGTATAAAAAATTGTGACAAAACTCATGAAAACATATTTGGCAGAGATATTGCAGTAAATATAATGTGCATCAAACTTCCACAAACGTCCTTACTTTATACATAAACCATATTTGGTAAGGCAGCAATGTAAATAAAACCCCTATTTTTTTAGAAACTAATTGTTTAGAAAGTTTTTCGATATGGTTGCCACCACGACGGGGACGTTTGGCGTGGAATACGCCAATGACTATTTCACTGCCTAAAATATTTTCTAGTGTTAATGATTTTTAATGGCATTACCACTGCAAGCATAAGAAATTATTCTTCCTGGCTCTAAGAAAAAAATTTGAATTTTGATAGACGTCCTGTTACGTTACACGACATGCACGCACATCTACAATTTAAATCATGTCGAGTGGGGGATCATGTCGAGTGGGGTATGGATGGATGGATGTATGGATGGATGGATGGATGGATGGATGGATGGATGGATGGATGGATGGATGGATGGATGGATGGAGGATGGATGGATGGATGGATGGATGGATGGATGGATGGATGGATGGATGGATGGATGGATGGATGGATGGATGGATGGATGGATGGATGGATGGATGGATGGATGGATGGATGATGGATGGATGGATGGATGGATGGATGGATGGATGGATGGATGGATGGATGGATGGATGGATGGATGGATGGATGGATGGATGGATGATGGATGGATGGATGGATGGATGGATGGATGGATACGGCTGTGTCCTTTAGAAAGGGCGGTGGCTCATGCCACATAACCATAAAGTTAAGTACTATCATTATGTGTTTAAAGATTGAATTTCGCTCGCGCCTTGATTGTAGCCACCAATCAGTTAATCTCTTCCTGGTTCTTTCTACCCATTTAAAGTCTATTTTGCCTTCACTGTCCCTAAACCCAAATGCTTTGAGAAATTCCGTGCCATTACGTTGGACTATAGGGCGAAGCCCTTTACAGAACATCATCAAATGTTCAGCCGTTTCCTCCTATATACACATAAACTGCATAACGTGTCTGTGCCTTCGTATTTGGCTCAGTATGTCTTGGTCCGCAATACTTCCGTCCTGACCTCGAACACCAGAAACCTACCCCGAGCATTATCGTAGCTCTTCTCTTTTGTAATTTCCTGCTTCAAAGTTCAGTAGGTCTCCAGTGATGAGTTTGTAGTATTGCCATCTTCCACATGTCCCTCTCTGTTTTCTTCACCTTCTTTTTAACTGATGTTTACTTTTGTCTTGGTATTCTGCTGTTGTCTAAATACTTGCTTGACGATTTTCGAGTTCACTTCTTCCATTTAGTATCAGTATTTTTATTTTACAAGTAGCTGAAAACTTCCCTAGCCGAACGTTCCTCTCCTATTTTTCTCAATCGCTCCTCAAATTTTATCTTGCTACTAACTTCCCTGCACTCAAACGATGTCCATCCGATGTCATCCTGTACCCCGTGATTTGGGGTATTCCTGTGTGCTCCCAAAGCAAGTCTAACTATACCACGTTGTTTAATTTTTAATCTTGCTTGAACTTCTGATTTCATCCACAAGACCACATTGCCGAACGTCAAACCCGGTGCCATGGCACCTTCACAAATCCCTCTCACAACGTCATACCTATTGTAGTTCCGCAGTGCCCAGATTTTTCATTACAGCTGCATTCCTGTTACCATTAGTCATTACGTATCTTTCACATTTCCTTAGGTGCTCAGCCCCGTATTTATCCATACGTCCAAATAATTGTATTTGCCTACTATTTCTAGCGTGACTTCCTGTAATTTATGTTCACTGCCCTTGTTATCATTAAAAATCATGATTGCCAATTTTCGCCTGCTGAACTTCATATTTAACCTATATCCATAATTACCAAAGTTCTCTATCAATCCCTGCAGATCTTTTTTGTCGGCTATTGATAATATATCGTCTGCATAAATCAATGCTGGCAATGAGTGTTCAATGTCTTTTCCTTGCTTGGCAAAAGAGAGGCTGAAGCCGAGTCGACTTTTTTCTAATTTAGCTTTAGTCCTTGTAGAGACAGCATAAATAACAAAGCTGACAAGGGACATTCCTGTCGAAGCCTCCCTTGAATCTCCATAGGTTCAGATACCTGTTTTTCCCATTTTACAACTAGCTTGTTACTTTTACAGATATCTTTTAGAAGATTACCTTTCCATCTTCCTTCCTTATCTAGTGTATCCAGTATTCCCCACAAGTCTTCTTCTATCGCACTGTCATAAGCTCCCTTGATATTCAGAAATTCCAGCCACAGTAGCCTGTGTTCCTTTTCCGCTATTTCAATACACTGCATCAATGAAAACAGAACATCCTCCAACCACCTTCGTTTACGGTACCCATTCTGTAGTTCTCGTAGCACCCCCTCAATCTACACCCATGTCTGAATTTTTTCCTTTATTACCTGCATCACCAGCCCGTAAGCTACTGATGTCGCTGTTGTAGCACGGTAATTGTTTATATCAGCTTTGTCTCCCTTTTCTTAATAGATTATGCTAATCCTGCTTAGTTTCCACCCATCGGGAGCTTCACCCTCCATTATTGCTTTGCTCGCTGCCTCTCTTAACGTTTACCTAGAGTTTGGTCCTAGTTTCTTTATAAGCATGATCAGGATGCCGTCAGGGCCTGTTGATGTGCTATTAGGAACCCTTTTCTCTGCCCTTTCCACTCTTATTGTCCCAGTGGAGTCACTGAGTTAATTGGTCAATCCTCATCTGGTACGGTGCATGCAGCGTTTTGTTGGTGTTTAAATTTTTCTGTCATCATTGTTCTTATATATTCCATTGTCCCATCCTCCATGTGACTTTTGCTCATTCGCATTTGCGATGTTCCTAATCTATGTTTCAGGACTGAATACATCATGAGAGGCCACCATGGAATCAGTCTTGCCGTAGTTGTTGCCGCAATTATCAGTAAGTTTTGTTGCAAACGTCCATTGTTTTGTTCTTTTACTGAATTATTTATACTCTCGTATTCCGTGATCGCAGGCACGGAAGGAGGCGGTTGTATAATAAAATGATGAAACATATGGGAAAATCTTTAAACAGTTGCTATTGTTAAAAGGGGGAAATCTCTCTAATTGTGGGCGAAAATTCTGATTTTCTATGCGAATGATTCATCAACAGAATTCGCGTATAGCATAAGGAGGACTCGGGCAGAATACTGTTCACATGCTGTAGCACTTTTCATGGAGCACTGTGGCATCGTTTAATGTAACGGTAACGCCAGCGGTACTAACAGTAATTAACAGGCTTTAGAAACATCAGGAAATTGTCAGGGCGGGCCGCTTCATGCAGTTGTAGAGTTGGCGTTGATTGCGTCGTCGTGAAAACGCGGCCCGTTTGCGTAGGACAGTGAACAACATGCCCAATCACTAGGCCAAATAATGTGCGTCTGTCACCATCCGTAAAGTGATGGAGACCAAAGGGATGCACACGGATACATTTTGCTTTAAATATTTACTTTCACTTATATATATATATATATATATATATATATATATATATATATATATATAAAGAGCCGACCAACCCATTAAGGGGAAACCATTTCTTTACGCACGCCGCCACGGACCCCCCCGCCACCGCGGCGACAATCTTGGGTGGCCCGACACACGTCGAGAACTAAACAGCACGTGATAAGAACCGTATGTGGACGTACACGGACAGTCGGTTTCGTTCTCAGTGTTGACAGTGGTTCTTCCTCTTTTTTTACTTTCTTTCTTTTTTTCTTTTTTCTTTTTTTTCTTTTTTTCGTCTTTTTTCTCCCCCCTTTTTTTTTCTCCTTTTCTTAGTTCCCTCTCACTCTCGCAAACATCTTTCAAGGCGAGAGGGACGCGGCAGCAACGAAGTTTGGAAGTTCATGTTAGTATAACTCATCCCCTGATGTAGGGAGTACCCCTCCCGAAACTGTTGGGAAATAAATATATTTATCCTTGTTGACAACGCTGTTCCACACGTATATATATATATATATATATATATATATATATATATATATATATATATATATATATATATATATATATATATATATATATATATATATATATATATATATATCGCTTTTGGCGTGAATCATCGCTTTTTGGCGTGAATCTTGCTCTTTCCGGTATTCTAAAATTATTTTTTTTAGAAAGCGGCTGGTCGTCGAGGCGTGCGAACACTGCTGGCAGGGACTGCCTCAGACAGTTGCACTGAGGGCACCGACACAAAATATGTTCGGTGGTTTCGTCAGCGCCGCATTAATCACACCCTTGTCTGCCCATCCGATGCGGCAAGCAAAGGCGTTCGTAAAAGACACCCCTAGTCCACATGCGACAGAGGATGGTTGTCTCAGATCTGGATAACCCAGGTGGAATGGAAAGTCGTGGGTATGGGCCCAGATGGTGAAGACGGTTGTGTAGAAATGTGGGCGTGTTCCACAGAGGCTTGGTGGCATCGTGCGCGAGCGTAATTATCCTTGCTGCTGCGTCGCTTCTTGACAGTAGAATGGGATTCATGCTGCCATTTTCGTGAGCGTTCTTTGCTGCAGCGTTGATACTCGTTATGGATAATTCATCAGTGGCCTGGTAACCATTGTAAAATTAGATCATGTCCTTTCTGTAGTGCAATTGCTGATACAATTGTCTTGTTTCCAGCACCAATTGATCTCGAGGTCCACGATGTAGCACAGTTCGAATACAATACAGAGTTGGTTCCAATTAGGTGAAAATGCACCATTTTAGAGGTGCTTTTTGATCAATTCCGCGGAGTGCACAGCGGAGTGCTACGAACTCTACGGCTATCGTTGTTGCTTTGTGAGACGTTCGAAATTGGATAGTTTTGGCTTTTGCTGGGAAAATCACAGCTCCTGCAGATCCCCCAACATTTGTGAGCGTTCTTTGCTGCAGCGTTGATACTCGTTATGGATAATTCATCAGTGGCCTGGTAACCATTGTAAAATTAGATCATGTCCTTTCTGTAGTGCAATTGCTGATACAATTGTCTTGTTTCCAGCACCAATTGATCTCGAGGTCCACGATGTAGCACAGTTCGAATACAATACAGAGTTGGTTCCAATTAGGTGAAAATGCACCATTTTAGAGGTGCTTTTTGATCAATTCCGCGGAGTGCACAGCGGAGTGCTACGAACTCTACGGCTATCGTTGTTGCTTTGTGAGACGTTCGAAATTGGATAGTTTTGGCTTTTGCTGGGAAAATCACAGCTCCTGCAGATCCCCCAACATTTGTCGAACCATCCATGTAAAGTTCAACGTGGTGTTTGTATCCTTCGTTCAGCATTGTAGAGTCAGATGCTTCACAGCTGGTGTCAAGAGATCCGCCTTTTGGCGAATTTTCGGAACTCTCAAGTGTAGGTTTGGATGGTCTAAACTTCAAGGTGGTGCCAGGATACGTTCTGGAGATGTGTGGCCTGCTGGAAGGCACTCACGGAAACTCAATACTCTCTTACAGGATGAGGCACTCGGTCGGTCTTCTGGAAGCGAAGCGAAGTGCTGGGCAGGGGCACGAGCAAGGTGCCTAATATGTGCTCGAAGCCCCTCTAGAGTAATGTGCACTGACGCCGGATGATCTTTGATGATTGCGATGGTCTCCGCTGTGAATGTGCAGCGTGGTAATCCATCGTGAACTTACTTACAGCGCAACACCAGAAAATATACAGGACAGGGAAGGAGTAAAAGAGAAAGAAAAGACGGCGCTGACTCAAAACTGTTGTATATTGGAAAAAAAACGGGGTGAAAAGTATATATATAGGTACTGGAAGCCTACATCACAACATGTGCAGAATACGACGTGCACCGAGGTAGCGTTATCACACTCATGGCAATAAACAAGCTTAGCCTAAATAACCTAATCCGCGACGAAATCTGAGTATCTGACCCTGGACTTTTTCGATTGTACGTATGCTACTTTTGCTAGTGTTCGTCAAAACAGGCAAGCTGTACCACAGGTGCCTCAGGAAGAAACGTCCTGTACGGCTGCGACATTGCGTGTACTGACGTGCTCCACTGTTTTCCTTCGAGGACGTTGAAAAGTTTGGAGATGGCTGTTAGGCGCTTTTTCAGAGTGGCCACATGGGGATTATAGCGTAGATTTCGATCAATGGTGACTCCCAAGAACCTCTGTGTGCAGGTGAAGCAGACAATTTATCCATTTATTGTGATGAAATATGACGTCGTAGCTTTTCGCGTGAACGCAACCGGCGCCGATTTGTCTGGAAAAATCTCAAGGCTTTGCTTTCTCAGGTACGCTGAATTTGAGTTCACAGATTTCTGAAGTTGCACACGTATCTGTGGACGTGTTACATCAGATGTCCAAACACCAATATGGTCCGCATAGATTATTATCTGCACAGACTCTGGTATAGTTTCCACGAGGCCGATCGTGACAATACTGAATAGTGTGGGGCTCAATACACCACCTTGGTGAACAACACGGTGTATTCAATGCTCAGATGTCGGCCCATCATCAGTTTTCATAAAGAATGATCTATATGAAGGTAGCCACATATCCAGCGGCACACTCACTCACCCAAGTCAATGGACTCGAGAGCATCAAGTACGGCTTCATGAGAGACATTGTCATAATCTATTTGACATCCAAAAATAATGCTACAGATAGCCGTCGGCTTTTTTTCTAGTGTTCTACGTATATCACGAGATAATGACGTTGTCAATAGACCTACGATGGCGACGAAAGCCAGCCATGGCGTCTGGATACACTCTGTATCGTTCTAAGAACCACTCGAGTCTGGAAAAAATCATTCACTCCATCAGCTTGCCCACGCAACTAGCCAGCGCTATTGGTCGGTATGACGTTAGCTCTACAGGTGATTTCCAGGTTTGAGAATTGGAACCAAACGGCTTGTTTTCCATTCTCTGGGAAGAGCTCTAGCTCGCCAAGACTCATTAAACGCGTCCGTAAAGAACTACGTGCGCGATCACGGAGGTTACACAATAGGCGGTACAATATACCATCTGGCCCGGGTTACGACAATTGATTTCAAGAAGCAAGAACTGCGTCTAGCTCTTCCATCAAAAAAGGCGGGTCCATGCACGGATCAAAGGAGTGTGTTGCGGTAACAGTAGTAAGGACCCCTGTGCAATGTGATGGGCCTGCAATCTTCTTCCAAAAATCTTCCGTTATCCCAATGTCCTTTTAACGTTGGAAAAGTGCCAAGGCTTTAAACGGAAAAAGTTGTTTGAGAAATATGCGTAGACGTCGCACGGTTCGCCATATCTTAGAGAGTGGATTGCGAGGGTCTAGAGAATTGCTAAACTTCGCCCACCGTTGGAACTCCAGTTTAACCATACGGCGCTCGATCTTCTTGTGCATGCGCCTTGCTATGCGTAGATCTTCAATGGACTTTGTGCGCCAATATCTGCGCTCTGCACGCCGACAAATCGCGTGAAGTCGCTCTAACTTAACATCCATTTCCGAGGGCTTTGACGAGCACGTCGGCGTGCACATCGCGCTCTGCGCTGCTTCTTTAATCGCTTGTCCAATGCCGGAGAGTTACGCTTTTGTACATGTTTTGTTGGTTGTGGATGCGGACAAATCAATCTTCCGGATGGTTTTTGACGGCTGATTACTGGCGAAGCCTTTGATGTTTAGATAACGAGAGATGGGGTCGCTACCTGGCGTCTCAATGTCTAAAAACCACTTGTCGCTTAAAGCGAAGCGACGGGACACAAATGTCAAGTCCAAGCAGCTGCTGTACGTGGACCCTCGTAGAAATGTAGGGCTTCCATCATCAAGTAGATGAAGTTCATGGGCCGACAAAAATGAATCCAGTTTCTCCCCGTGGCATTGACTTTTCAGCTTCCCCAGATACGATGGTGGGCGTTGAAGTCCCCTGAATTATCCATGAACCCGCTACGCTCGCAAGTATGTCATCCAGTCTTTTTCAATCAAAACGAGCTGAGGGATAGATAAACACACACTAATGTGAAGGCGAGGGTTTTTCACTTCACAGTCAGGCAAACATACTGGTTTCCGTCATGTGGTGGCACAGGATACTCACAGCAATGTTACAACTCTAGTTGTTGCTTCGAATTCTACATCACTAATTAAGATTCCGAATCAGTACTGAATTTCGCTGCTTGTTAAAAACAATAAAGTCCGAATATAATTTCGTTGGTTGACAGTTGAGGTCCGGAGTAGCACTTGACACTTGCTGGAGCCCTCGGGGCGTAACCAGGGGAGCTACTTGACAGCAGGGACCGGAGCTTAGCTGATGTGGGTTCTGTACAGACGGAGTCGGAGTGCGTCTTCCTTTCGCCCACGCCAAGGTTCGAGTAGCCTCAAGCTCCAGGTCAGCTTCGTCGAAATATCGCGACCCTCTCCCAAGATTTCTTTGGGGATCAATTGCAGGAGAGGAGCCTTTCTTTCTGCCGCGCCGGTGCGCACAGTGTTTACACTGAGCTATGCCCGGCGCCGGGTCCATGGGGCCCGCACCGGGGGCAACTTCGTGTCTTCTGCAGTATGATATGGAGGGAGGGGGGTACTTTCGGGAACTGCTCCGAATTCGCACTTTCTTGTGACGTATTCACCGGGCACAAATTCACTTGGAGTTCAATTATTGAACGAAGTCCTTTCTAATATGCTCACTCATGACAGCGTCCACATATCCTTTCAACTAGTCAAGCATGGCGAATACCTTTGGGCCAGTGGCTATTGCGGTGAACAGGTAGACGCCACAAGTTATGCACTGTTTAAATTAACCCCTTCATCAAAAAAACTTACACGACAGCGTAACAGAGCTGATTCAGAACCTGATTCAAACAAATATCATGTTTTAGCATCGTATCAGGACAACGCCACTTGTGATTTATTTACTAGGTGTCCGAATTTTCGTATTCTAGTGCGCTTTACATATGGAAAGGAAAAAAAATAGGTGTAACTTTGTAAGACAAGAAGAGAGCAGAGTGGGTCAGAGAACAAACCGGGGTTAAGGATATCATAGTTGAAATCAAAAAGAAACGAACATGGACCGGGCGCATATACTACGTAGGCAGTATAACCGCAGGTCATTAAGGGTAACAGACTGGGTTCCCGGAGAAGGAAAATGCATAAAGGGAGACGGAAAGTAAGGTGGCCCGATGAAATTAAAAACTTTGCAGGTATACTGTGACAGCAGTAAGCACGAGACCAAGTTGATTGATCATGGGAGATACCTTTGCCCTGCAGTGGGCGTATACTCAGGCTGCTGCTGATGTATACACCCATGACTTAGCAAGATACACTCAAGCGTCGCGCAAAAGCGCAGACGAGAGCTATTCATTGTACACACTGAACAAAAATAAGTCGAGGTAAAAAGTTACTTACATGCTGAGTTTTTTTTTAACGTAGCAAGGGTATTCCTCTTTTACCCCACTTAGATCTTGAGCGAGTATAGATAGGCAATTTTTCGCTGTCTCTTCAAGGTGTTTAAGTTATTTCTGAGTATCCATTAAGATGGTAAAAATGAAATTTTACACGTGCATACACATTCAGTTGACAAATTTATTAAATATCAAATGACGGCATAATTTATGCCACACAGAGTAACATACAAACAAACACGCACGCACATCAAATGCAGAATAAAACACCACCTGAACGGACGGCAAGCGTTACCCGAGTGTATTTCGACAATTCAGCATATTAAGGAACAACATTTTGACCTGCCATATAATGCCGATATGAGAGCTGTTTTTTTTTGTATCGACGAACAATAACGGTTCAATGTACAAGCGTAAACTTAGGGTTGGCTGCATGCCACCACGAGTAACATCAACATTTTATTATAAACCCACCAGATCTCACCTTTTTTATTATCCTATATTTAGCTCGCACGGCGGCCTTTTGGCTTCACCCGTGTCCGCTGATGCACAGGTCCACAAAATATACCTATGCACACACAAACCACGGCAGCTAACTCATTTTCGCTGGGTGGCGGTGCACAAACACAGTATCAGCACGTATTCAGGACGACGGGATAAGAAGAACGGTGCCATGCGCGAACAAGCTTATTACCTATGGTGTTAGACAGGACATGAATAATCTTGTGTTACAACACTTGTGCACGTGCGCGAACTTTTGATGAGCCAATGATTTCTATATATGTTCCTTTTTTTCTAAATAAATTTCAGTTGTGAGCTCAGCACTCTGTTTCTTGTCTGCCCGTGTCTAACCCGCTGCGCTGTAAAATATTCCACGATGAACAAAGTTTTTTTCATTCCATTCCATGAACATCCACCAACTTGCCCAACTCGTGACTCTGCTTCAGCGTAGGGTGTGCTTACAGGGTCAATCGTCACGTTGTGTCCGCTTTTATACAAACAATTTTATTTGAGATTTCTAAGACTGCGATAACGATATTTCACTTCTGCCTCTGCTACATGTCTGGTTACCTGAAGTTTTCTTTTTTACTTTTCGCTGGATGTTCTTTCACGAAGTTCCTGATGGCATTTTGAAATGTTTGATAGGAAATGTACATAATTTGACGAGTTTTAATCGAAACAAATCAAGTAATGTGTGGCAACAATTTATTCAATGCAAATAAATGTTTGTACATTTTAGTGACCATGAAAGGATGCGTAGATAGCAGCGTACTTGTCTACTAGCAGGGCCCGAACCTTTTGAGCCATCCGGCCACCATAAAAAAGTATTATCGCACGTGCCTACTCTTAATGCAACGCAACCATCGTTACCTTCGACTAAGTTCTTAGCATAACCATTCAGTTAATTCCGGTGATTGACTTGTAAAGAATATCCGCTGCTTATGCCGATGATTGTGAAAAACTTGTCCAAATAAGTAGAGAGTGCTGCTGATAAACCGGCTAGAATGCAACGCGGATGCATGTTGCGCTAATATAGGTAGAACGCACCATTTTGAGGCCACTGGCATTAGTTTCGAGAGTAGGTGCATTAGCGCAGCACATTTCAGGAGCAAATGCGCTGAATCCGTCCAGTTAACTTAAAACGACTATGTATCTTTGCAAGACGTCAGTCGCATCAGAAAGTGTATGGATGTTGCTATCTTTTCTTTGTATATACGACGAGTTTTTCCTTGGAAAGGGGCAGCAAAAAAAACAAATAAACTTGCTTGTTTTTTTTTCGCCTGGCTTTTCTTCTGGCACGTTTCATCGCTAAACGGGCAAAATCTTCGAATTACACAAATCGCGACCTTTTGCAGAAGTAAAGCGTTTCGGCATGGCTCGCGGTGTACCAGGCACAATTATTGTGTGACAATACGCCCAACATCGGTGATGTGTATGCTAGCTATAGCAGTAACTTACAGTGTTATTGTGTTCAAATAGCCATTACTGGCGAGTGGCGTATCGGTAGTCGTCCATGGTCGTTCACGTTGCACGTCACCGTATGCTACGATAGTAGGTGTGCCCGCTAGCAAGTGGGCAATAACATCCGTGGTGGTGTAAACTAATGCCACATTGAAGCTCAGGTGGCAGGCTGTCTAAGAGAAGAATAGGCGGAGTTTGATGAGGCGGCAATGGGGGCTAATTAATACGTCTTCAGGCTGCAGGGTGCGGAAAGAAAGCCAGAGACCACTGTTCTCTCTGTGTCGTCTCTGGTTTTCTTTCCTTACCAACCCTGCAGTGCGTGACAAGCATGAAGGTTTAGTTTAAAACTGGCATTTAGTTGGATCAAGAAAATTATGCGGTTCTACGAAAAGTGCTGTTCGGCTGAACACATGCGGGAAACGCAAGTGACGTTAACGACGCGTCATGCTGTGAGCTAGGTGGCGGCAGACTGAGGCTCGCCTAGCTCTCGACAAAACGTAAACCGGGCGTGTCATCACCTGTTTTGAGCTCGACTGAGTGGATGCGAGAAATGCACGCATGGAAACGTAAAAAGCCAATACAAGCTTTATGTTACCACTTGGTTATTTGCAATTCAAAAGAGATTTCTGCAGTGGTGTCACCGATATCTGGCACTACAGAATGACAACAGAATCGAAAGTTAAGCTAGTTGGATATGCATGGTATAACTGTCCGTTCAAGCGTAGGAATAAATAGAAAGTAAAAGAGGACAAGCGCTTTCTCGCAACTAAATAATTTATTGAAAAGGAAAGATATATTCTTTCCTTTTCAGCCAATAATTTCCAATAATTTCCAATAATTCCAATAATTTCCTTTTCGCCAATAATATTCAGACAATAAAAAAACAACGCATGCTTGTGCAGGCAAAAAGTACACCCATGGCACCTCGAGAACACAGAGTAAAATAAGATTCTCCCGGAACATAATTTAGAAAAAACAAACGCTTCATCATGCAGCGAAACCGAAGCCTGGCTGACGCATCGTTCTCCTCTTTTTCTTATGTGAAAACCTTCTGTCAACTCACGAGTTAATTGATTGTTAGATCGAAAAACCACTTCAGTATCCTGAAAAAGAGAATAGCAACCGCACTCTCTGAAATGAACTGCGAGATGTGATGCTCCCAAGGATTTCAAAGGAGAATCGTGCTCTCTAAGACGAATATTGATGCACTTTCCCGAGTGGCCTATGTACACTTTGCCACAGCTAAAACAGAATGGGTAGTTTTGAGAAGCGTGAGAAACTTCTCCGTAAATGCATAAGTTAACAGAAAGCCACTGTTCTGTAGGTGAGGGCCATATCACTCTTGTAGGGGAAAGATAATCAGGTGCGGACGATGGGTAATGTATCAGCACGTCGAGATCATTTCACTTTGACATCGGCAGCTATAATCGAGGCCATAGACAATCGCACGCAGTTATACGGGATGTTAGGTGACTTGGGTAAGTAGCCTTAACACTGAAATGATGACTGAGATTCTTCAGCTTGCATTGTGTTAGCTTACGAATGTAATAACTATTGAAAAAACTGGGGCTTGCGTTCTGCCTTTACATATGTTGAAAAAGTTCCTATTTGGTCTTAAGATCTCGAACTGGCTTTTCAGCATTTACTGATAACATTGCGTTCAATTTTGCAACCCTATAATGATTAAGACTAATGCAGTTGTGTGCTTCGTAGCTATTATCCACAAATTGTAAATATAAACACTTTTCAAAGCCTGGATATGGGTTGTTCATTTAATTCTGTTTGTTCTCAAATCTATTTTTACTGGTAGACAATGCTAGGAAGTAGGCAAATTATTCTCATTACGCATACATGAGTGCAAATCTGGGATTAGGCAGACACACAACTCATGTTCTCGGCGTTGGTGTTTTTGTGTAACACGGGCTGCAACGAAGAAACCGTTGCATAAGGTACCCATGTGTTTCTATAGGTTGTCTATAGTGCGCGCTTAATTCATGGTATTAGTATACGTGGTCCAGATGCAAGGAACAAAATTAGCCATTCAACGATTTCTTAGGGCAGGTGTATACTTTTGAGAAATCTCTTAGGTAAAAATCAATCTCTTAGGTAAAATCAATCAATATATCAACCAAGCAAATTTATTTTAAATTCGAATACTAATTGAAACAGTTTATAACAACAGGACAGTGGCATTTCGTCGATAACTATTTCTGTTCTAACTGATTATGCCGAAGATACCCTGCCTCAACCATTCAAGCTGGACCTGACACGATCATTTCTATGCTTCTTTGCAGATGCATTGATTCTGGGCCCGAAAGAAACCCAGGCATTGCCTCCGTTCTGGTGGCTTGGTCGAGAAGAAGATAAAAAGCCAGTTGAATGAACCAAGAGAGGATATATATGAAACGCGTGTGTCGGGCTGAGGTACGATCGAGAAACTCTATACTGCTGTGAAATAAAACGTTAAACATGGCGTATTCGTTGCTCGGACTGAACAACATGGTTACTCAAACCACCACGGCATAGTCCGGTTTGTTCATGTTATCGTCACGCGCTACAATTACATGAAGAAACAACTGTGTTAAGTTCACATGAAGGTTTGTTCATGAACTTCACTTTGTGAGCTTCCCTGTATAACCACTTTTTTATTCTTGTGTAGAGCCATGGTGATAGGGCCAGCTTCCTATTTTTCACCAAGCTGACTTGTTTTATCGAGGTGTAAGCATAGGTCGGCACTTTGAGACACTACCCACTCATACCCCCTCACTGCAACTTTCACAGCCTTCGCACTCACTCACGTTCTTACTCCCGTCTACTCACTCTGATAGGCCCTCACTCACACTCACGACTACTCACACTAATGATTGCTCGTTGACGTTCAAACTCACACCTACTCACACTCACAGGTCCTCACTCACGTTCATACTCACTAATAACAGTCATAGTTAATCACGGAGTGAGAGGGACAACACCCTTTCCTTAGGCAAGCAGTTCGTATTCCATCTTCCTTTTCTTTATCAATCTTGCTGCCTGTGCCCGAAGCCCCAGTGTCTTTTTTGCTCATCACACTCGGTCACGATATCGAAGCGTGCGGAGCAGCTGTCAATGCCTCTGGTGGCCGGCACTCACTGAATCACGGTGGTCAGTCCTGCCCTGCAGGGCCTCTTGCTTGAAGATCTACATCTCTGTTCTCTGGAGGTCGAAATTGGCTCTGTCACACAATGGCTGGTCTTTTTCTCGTGGCAACGTCTTCTGAAAACTTGCCAATGACGTATCCGGTGGGCGATGCTGGCCGCCTCTGAGCGGTTGGTCCTTGAAACGTTGTGACTTGACTTGAGGTTCCTCAGCGTGCTCAGGCGGGTGAAATTAGTTCGTTGTAGTCAAAGATCTCTGCAATGACGTCGTTTCACGTCAAATATCCTTGAAGATGGTTCCAGCAGCCAGCCCTGACTGTAATGCTGTGGTTGTCGCACGCCTAGCACATCCTCCAGTCTGGCGGTCTGGTCTTGATTTGCGTCGCATAACGTCGTGTTCCACCGTCGCGATACATAATATCTGCGTACTCGGACAAGCAGCGGGACGTGGTCATCAGGATTCAAAACGGCAGTTTCGTCTTTGTTGTCATCGTTGTATTTTGCTCTGTTACGACTAGGACAAAATATGGTGTCCAGTTGATCCACACCATGCTTATACGTGTGACCGGAACCGCTTGCGAGGAGACCAGCCTCGTGGTTAGCTGCGCGGTCTTTTCGTGGTACACTAGAAGCTAGAACGGAATGCTTGGTATCAGTGGGCTCCCATTTCATGTAGTCGGAATTGCAGATGGTCGCTCAATTCGCCTGGGGCGCATAGATAGGCCTGGCCCTGCTTGCGTCGGGTCTTGAAGATACGGGCAAACGTTCGAATAATAAAGGCCGCGACTTTTCGGCTTGCGTGACTGGTTCACTAGCACACTCGGTCAATGACTACGATAAGGTATCTTTCAAGGAAGTTTGAGAAAGAGGTTCCATGCGGAATCCACACTCTAAACCATCTCACAGTGGCGCCCTTGACGAGACATGTCATTGGTAGTCGATGGCTTTGTTGTACTTGAGTCGGCTACCTACGAGTCGGGAAGCTCAAGGGATAAACTGCCGCAGTGAACGGGAGCCTCGAGGTGGAACCCCTCCTGAGTTTCACTTTCGGTTGTGGTCTGGTTGCACAGGGTAATGGCAGATAGGTGGTCAGGAATACGGCCAAAAGCAGCTGTGAGATTGCAGCTTGAGTATGCCCAACCCTGCTGCTTCACGCCTTCATACTCGTGCCACGCCGCGGCGCCCTCCCGAAGGTGGTCTATGGACACGCACCGTTTTTGAGCCTCCATCCAAGCCTTACGCACTGCTAGTGTGTTCACAGTTACCATCCAACTGTCACCGTCATTCTGCAACCCGTCAAATTTTGGTAGTTCGCCGATAGTCGGTGATGGTGGAGCGGCATGTAAGAATGCCGAGATAGCTGAGGCGAAGCAGTCGAGCTGGTCCGAGAGCTGCAGAAGGGCGCGCCTCAGCTCTCTGCGCAGCTCATATGAGCAGGCCTCGAGGTATTGCGAAGCGGCTGCATCCGAGGTGGTGGTGCTTGCACTCAGGGCCGGCAAGATGCCAGAGAACAGCGCGGTGCTTGTCTCTGTAACGGCGCTGACCATGAAGTCAAGTCGCGCGATGGTACGTCGCAGGTCGGCGGCGCTGTCGGGTGTGAAGCCCGAAGTGTCAGGGATCACGGTCTCTTAGTCATGGTGACAGCACTCATGGCGGCGAGATTCACGAGCAGGGAAGCCTGGTTGGCGTTTCGTATCGGCTCGTATCTTGGCAGAGTCCTGGAGCGGGAATGTAGGCCATGGGAAGCTTAAACGGCATTCCCAAAGGACAGGAGCTTGTGGGGATCCCTGCCATGAAGCGGAGGCAGGGTGTCCATCAGGTCATGCCCCAGTACCACAGGGGAGGTTTGGCTGTTGTCCACTGGTGGTCAGATGGGCAGCTGAAGTGGCGGTCAAGACCCCATCGCCAAGGAAGCGTGAACTCGCCTGTATTTTGCTTACGATGTCACTATAATGTCAAAATGTACTGCGGCACCTACGACCGATCTGGCAACGTAGGTGGCTAAGTAGTTGCTTAGTTAGAAACACTAATAAAGGTTCTCTTGGTTAGTAACGGCTTAAATTACTAGCTATACTAGCTGGCAGCTAGTAAAAGTACGCCGTGAAGGCAGTAAAATGCTCCGGAAACTAGTAAACAGGCGCGTTTAGTAACTGATCACTAATTTTTTTCTAAAAGTGTATGATTTAGCGATATTTAAGGTACATAAAGCTGCATATATATTATGTAGCCGAGCTAGTTGAAACCGACTTTCTAAATCAACATGGGCATCCCAAATTGAAAGACCAGCCCTGAACCCAATTTGACAGAGGCTTAGAATTGACCTCTGGGTAATTGTACCGATTCGCATATTTATTATTCTCTCAACCAATTTCACTAAGTTTGATGTCAGTGCGATTGACCTATGTTATGCATCTTGTATGCTTCATTTAAATTTTTGAGCAACAATATAATTTTTACAAGTTTCCATTCTGGTGGCCTCCATGCGTTCCCGAACGAATAAGTCTCAACTTTAGCAGAAGATTAGATGATGCCCAGAGTAAAACCTTTAACATCAAATTCGTTATTCCATCTGGTCCTGGAGCTCTCCTCGATAAGCATGTTACTGTTTGCCTCAATCCAGCTAAAGAAAGCTCCGGAAATTCATGCGAGTTTATGAGCCTGGGGCGAATAGCCAAAATATTAGCAGGGAAGCGGCATTCTAAACCTCGCGCTAGAGGTGTTCATTTCTTGCGGCGTCAAGGCACATTATTCTAATGCTAAAAGCAATGACAGTACCTTTCTTGTCCGGAGATATGCAAACAAATCACACATTTTTTATATTAGAAAGATAATCGTACTGTCTACTGTCGTATTTTCTTTTCACGCGGTTAACTGTACGCTTCAATACGCTAGCAAGGAGTTAATGGTCCTTCTAGTTTGTTGGACATTGATTACGAAAAAGTTTTTTTCCATGCGACTTTTGGTCTTATATCATCGCGCATACACTCATAGTGCCACCAACGAGAGGGGGATCGTTTATTCGATGAGATAGCAAATTCAGAATTTTTCCTAGATCCCCCCCAACATTGAGCCAATCGTAGATGCAATCTCCTTACCACTGGCATTTCGAGGTTCAGAAATGATAGAACGCAGGTGGACTTGAAATTCGCTATGGTTGCTATATGCGCGTAATGGCTGATATAATGCTATTATTGGACAAGTAATATCAAGAACTATAAGAATGTGGTCACTGATAGTTTCAAAGTCAACAACAGCTCATGGCGAAACCGCGATATCATCGGAGCAAACCTTAAAGCTAATACTCAGCAAGTCTGACCTCGGACAAATATTACGCGGCCTTCAATCAGATAGGAGAGGTTGTGGTCAATGGTACATTTCTACAGTCACCTACTATAAGAATGTCTCCTTAGCCTGTAATATAAATTATGTGAACTAAATTCTTGTAATTTCAACATCATTTCTACACACTGCCAAAAACACAGTCATGATAACTCGTACTTTGCACACCGGAGGGGAAATAACAATTTATAAATGAAAAGGGTGGTATCCGGGGAGACCAAATCTAATGCTACAATATCACAAGCCCGGGTCTAACATTCTGGAAGAAATTTTCACCCTATGTCACACTTTACTTGATAGAGGGATCTTTAAACCACCACCACATGTTTGGCGATCAAATCGAAAAGAACGCAAACTTAGAAGATAAAAAATTTTATTTGGTGTAGGCTGAGTTGCTTGGAAAATTATAATATCAAGAATAAAATGATTGCAAAGAGTAATATAAATCATTTGAGGCTGAGAATATAAAACGGCAGTTCCGATGTAGTACCGTCAACTGACCAATGGTGTTTAGCGCACCACAATGGCGCATGTCACGTTCTACTTGGCATCTTTACGTGAAATAGTGCATTCATTCCTTTTAGTTTTCGACTTGAGATCGGCAGAGATAGGAGATATAGTACGCTTATTGGTTCGCATACCGATTTCTATATCTGTTGTAGCATTTGTGCAAGGCTGAAACGTAGGTCGGTTCAAGTGCACCTGAAACGCTGACTTCTTAGCCTCGTCTGCAGATGCAGAAAGTCAGTTCAACACTAGATTATGCAGCTGAGTGGCATCGCTCGTAATGTCTGATGCTACAGGGTCTGTACTGGTCTGTACTTCTTGCACCGTGTGATTTGAAATAATTAGCATCAAACAGTCAGAAAAGTTAGATATGAGCTTTTCCATAGCCTTACTCAATACCTTTCCCACGCCATTTTCAATAGCCTGCAATAAATTTCGATCTATACAAGAATGTGTAGAGTGCGGTAATGCCAAATGATCCAAAAGCTCTGTTTCTAACCATGCCAACGGCTTTCCTTCCAGAACAGCAGTGGTGGTCAATAATTTATAGAATGTGAACCTCCTGAGAGCGAGAATAACAGTCAGAGTTTTCGGCACAGTGACTCCTTTCATAAAGACAAAACTTTCCCGCTGTTGCAGTGCACTCGATTGAAGAATGGTTCTCTCCACAGGCGCGGAAATGAAGATTAGACTACCCCTTTCACACGGCCCCCACCAAACTCTGTTAAACTTCGTCAACGTAAATGTTCCCTAAGGAGTTCGACGGAGATGGAGTTGTGGCAGTGTCACACGGCAATGACAAAGTTGCAATAGTTGCCGCGAGGTGGCTCAGCCGGAGCTGTTTAATTTTCGCAGAAGTATTCAATTTAATCTTTAGTTGCTTTTTAAATCTTCGTTGTTCGGTTTTTACAAAAAAAACAGTATCAAGTTCGTCTGAAGCAAACAAAGGATTCAAAATTATTTCAATTGAAAACGCATGTGCTAAATGTAGCGATAATGGCAGTGACACTGGCCACCTTGTGCCTCGCTCTATGCTTGTTTACAATTGTGCCGTGCTCGACGACGAGTTTTTAAGCCTGCGTACAAAAGTTTTTCTGTTTTCTTCCCTCGTGAGTGCATTCCAAGTTACCCTTGAGTCAGGTCGGGTCCCATCCCCCATTCCTGCAGCTGTCGAAGCAGGTGACGATGATGAAACGCTGTCCCTCATTCTACAATCTAGTCATTCTTCTCACGGGCAAACGAAAAAACGGTGACGGGGCAGAGCCCGGAACGACTCGCGAGGCATGGTGTGTAGAGTAACTGCACTCTAGCGGACGTGTATACATGTAAAGAAACACAGTTATGAATGACTACTTCAACAAAAGAACGTTTATTATTGTCAAAATGCGTTATCGGTCTCACTGCAGCAATTTAGTGCCCGATTTTTTTTAGATGCGGAGCATCTAATACTCGAAGCTTGTAGTGCGGCGCCGTCCGCAAGCATCCTCCTCCTTCTTCCACCATCTGTGCATCCCTTCCTCCTCTACACACCGCGCGCGCTTCACTCCTCCACCATCTGTGCATCCTTCCTCCTCTACACACCGCGTGCGCTTCTCCTCTTCACGAACATTCGCTAGCTGTATAACGTAGCGCGCATGCGCCGTCACGCTTCGAGAACATCGGCAGCTGACGCGCGCGCATGCGCCGTCGCGCTTCGAGAACATCGGCAGCTGACGCGCGCGCATGCGCCGTTGCGCTTCTCCCCCTTCTCGAACATTCGACAGCTGACGCGCGCATGCACCGTCACCCACCATCTGTGCCGCGCGCGCTTCTCCCCTTCGAGAACATCCTACAAATCTTCTGATTCTCCAGTGGACGCGCATGCGCCGTCGCGCTTCGAGAACATTCAACAGCTGACAGTGCATGCGCCGTCGCGCTGTATATATACTCAAGGTCGGCGCTCGCTCGCTCAGTTGCCGCTCGTCGATTGGCTTGTACGGCGCGTCGACGTCCAAGGTCGCGGTGAAATGAATTCCAACGAATCCACAAACACAATGATCGACGTCCCTTCGACCAGCGCCGCCCTTTCGCATACGTGTGTACGTGTTCACTCATTTAAACCCCCTCCTACAACCACGTTAACCAATTTAGCCATCGACCCAAGTAAGTCGCAATTTAACACCCCATTTCACAACCACGTTAACCAATTTAGCCATCGACCCAAGTAAGTCGCACTTTAACACCCCGTTAACCAATTATATGGTCCGCATCCTCCTCAGTGTTCCCCCGAGGGAAGCTGCGGGCAATTTTTCTGACCTGCAGCTACTGTGGACGAGAGTACGTCGTTCCGCTATAAAGGCAGCATGTCGAACGTCCCTTGCGAAATACTCCGTTTAACTTCGTTTGCGTAAGGGTGGCCGTGTGACACGAACTGCATCTCTAGTGTTGTAAGGACTAAAGAGTAAAACGGCGTTCGCGGGTGCCCATGTAACAGGGATTACATCCTTCCGCACTGTGACTGAATCTACGGCGCTGAATCGGACGAGAAGCGAAGGGCTCTACTCGAAAGATCAATGGCCGTAACTTTATTTCTGACGGGCGTGGGGTTCCCACAAATGTCGCAATGATAGCTTCGGTTAGGATCCTCTCATTGATCACTAGACTATTACATGAGTAAGTCGAAATGGCGCCTGCTCCAGAGAGCCTGTCTAGGGTCTCAGCTAGAATTACCTTAGAGACGACTCCCCGTACAAGACCTCTGGTACATGCAAGGTGAGGCGGAATGAATGAATTCACCGGGGTAGCGGCAAACAATGTGCATTTTAGTAGATCTTGCACCTAGGTCTGGTCCGGCGACCTACACACAATACCTCCTCGCCCGAATAGGCACTGTTGCGATGGAGGGCTTTGTCGGGACCGGAAGCCATCGAAGTGTCAGGGCGAATACGAACCGAGGAGCCGGAGATAAAAACAGGATTGATTATTCACAGATATTTACATTATTTAGGTTGCGTGACATTAAAAAAAGAACCTTTCTCGAGCATCTCTGCGCTCGCGTTTTATGTCATCTGTCTTCCCGAAATTTCCCGCAAGGGCAAACAGTTGAATTCACGACCCTCCAATAGGATCATCGTCTTTCACTCCGCCCCTGAAGAAGCATAGTCATGCACCATCTCCCTCTGAACCCAAGAAAGGAGCAGGAAAGGCACACACAGTTCGTCGCACAGGAAAGGGGTTACACACAATATGCTATGTGACAGCACGCACATTGGCACGGTGCGAGGATTTGGAACCCCACGCGCAGACTCGACCCATCCGATTGTCAAGGTTCAGTGCTAACTGATCAAGGACAAGGAAGCATCGCTGCTTCGCTGCTGGGCAGGCCGGGTTGCACAGGAAATGAAGACCGGAAAGGCCCTTAGAATGCGAAACACGTGCCCGAAGATGATTCTCTGGCACTCGGCTCATTGTCGGGTGCATTTTGACGACTCTGGCAACAAAGAGGGGATCAGTCGTTCTAGGCAGCCCAGACAGCAAAACAGCTCTTTCCAGGCAATCTGTTAGTCGTGCGTGTCTAAAGAGCTTTGACGAGGTGAACCGACAGACCTAAAAAAATACGCAGTGCACTACTCCTGTGCTGTCGCCGACTGTAACACCTGAGGAAATGCTGCGAAGCCAGAAACCTTTCTCGCGTTCAAACAGCGTCAAGACTCTGGGGCCGATCGCAACAAAGCACATCTTTGAAGGTTTGGAAATGGTTCAATGAGGCTTTCAGTTCCTTTTGAACCACCTGAAGGTTCGTAAGTCTGATGAAGCCTGCATTTGTAGGTGTACCAGTGGAACGGGAAGCGTATATTGAAATGCTGCTGCCACAGCTTACGTGTGAGAGAAAAGAAACAGAGCGTGGGGAAGGTGGCCGCTCCGTCACGATGGCTCGCGCGCTATTGGTCCTTCCTGTCAATGCTACGTGGCTGGGGACGCGTGCGCCTGCAAACGCACACACACACGGAGTGTTCATGGCTGTTTCATCTAGCGGACGCAATCTCGATCGCTCCTTCGCTGCCTTGTATAGACGGTATCCTTAGGATCAGGCAGCTGCTGACGCCATTGTGCCACTATGCGGTGGAGGCACCTGCGATTGGTTTGGTAATGCGGTGATTGTTTGAATGCGCGAAGTTTGTCTGACTGTTAAACGTGAAGTGCCTCCACGTCGACAAGTGCATGGTCGGTGACGCGCACTAGTGAATCACCAGCAACAGCCATGCAGACATCAAATACGACGTGGATAATCAACAGGGAAACAAGAAATCCAGATTTCGCATGTTGTCCGTTTCCGTCACAAGGGCGAAAACCAAGTATAATAAGAATTGATGATATCGATGATCATTGCAAAGCCACACTTGATCCACCCCTCCAAAAAAGTTCCCCGTAGCCAGCGCGGTTTTTTACTACCCAGAGATCAACGCATCGGTAGCATTCTGCCCCTGACAAGGTTTTGCTGTGCTCCCGGGGTGCTACCGAAGGAGTGTATGTTACATTAGCCTCGACGCCGACCACCGAGTTCTTGTTTACCCGGGGATACTGCTGGTTGTGAAACACGTGTGGCTTATTTACTCACAGGACGAACGTGCTGCATGCTGTTTCATCGTATGGAAATCAATGAAAACGGGAGGCTCTTGGTTTCAGTAAAAAACAACGTATGAAAAACGCTAACCATTCCAGTCATTAACATTTCCGTGGATATCAACAGCGGCATTTCCACGATTCAGCTGCTATTTTATTGCTGCATATTATGACACCATTCAATCACTAACAGAGCGCCATGGCTTTCAATATGGTGAGCGAGCGAATTTGTTTAAACACCACTGCTGAATGTTTAAACACCACTGTTAACTGGCGGAACATGGGAGAGGCCTTTGTCCTGCAGTGGACGTAGTCAGGCTGATGATGATGATGATGATGATGATGAATGTAAGCTGAGGAATTCTCTCCACCGAACGACTTCGAAAGCACCAACAACACCAACATGGCGTCACTCACCAGGTTTTGCTGGACGAGAAGCACAATTCGCTCTGAATCCAGCAAGGAGTGAATCACTGGCAGTGTGTTGCCATCTATAAACGAACGTAGAAATCAAGAGGCGCCACGTTGGCCAAGGTTTGAAAGAGCAAATCGCGAGTCTACGCTACTTTCCACGTACAATGAAGGCTATGGGATTCATGCACTAGATAATCACTGACGAATGCTGTACGTATGTGAAAAAAAAAGGTTTATCTCAACTGCTAAGGTTCAACGATAACATTTTATTTACAAAGTGGCTGAAGAAAATCTTGCGAAGCTGATGTGTGTACTCTATGGCATAGAGTTTCCTAAATGCTCGGCGGGCTATAATCTAACGCGCGACTTTCCACGCATTGTCACGAAAACTTCGCGTCTCGCAAGAACGAATAAGATTTGTCGCTTCACGAACGGTCCGGTGTATTCACTCATGCACGAAACTTACAAAGTGGTTTTCGTTCGTCTGCCTACTAATCATTCTCTAAAGGACGTTTCTGAGTTCCGTTAGGCAGCGGCGACAGTATATGAACATTGTGAATACCATGCTTAATTAGGCCGGATAAGTTGAGTAGTGGCACAGCTTTGTTAATATTTAACTGGTCGTGGTAAACATTTGGGGCACACCTTCAAACATTGCATGCATCAATTTTAGCGCAGTTTCGTTGATGTGCTGCACCTTGAGTGTTGTTTGCTTGCACTTGGCGGGATGGCGCACAGTTTTTCGCTTAAAGTTGTTAAGCTATTACTTTCCTCTTACATTTTCTCTAGCTATACTGTCATTGATGAAACGTGAGCGCTTGGTTTTGCGCAGGACAGCCTGACGTCTGTTACAAAGCGACAGCGCGCATAAGCTGTAGCAGATGCTTAAGCGGAACTGAAAAGCTGATATGCAGCAAACTATTGGTTGTCATAAGATGCCCTTGATGCTGGACGCTTCTCCTGCTACCTTGCTATTGTAGGCAGACACTTCTTTCTTGTCGTTTCATAAGCTTTTGTCTCTCCTTCTTGCTCTGAAATTTTATGAGTAAGTTAAATTCGGGCAATTGCTATTTTTTCGCACCCCCTCAACATAAGAGAATTCTCGGCTAAGAAAATGCACAGTCAAGAAAAAACATTGAGAATCCAGGATTTGGTGGTGCTAATATGTAGGTGTTGCATCGTTACGCCACTGCAATCTAAACATATGCAGAGGATTAACATACTCATTGATATGTTGGGTTTAACGTTCCAAAACCACTATATGATTATGAGAGACGCCGTAGTGAAAGGCTCCGGAAATTTCGACCACCTGGGGTTCTTTGACGTGCACCCAAACATGAGCATGCGGGCCTACAACATTTTTGCCTCCACAGAAAATGCAGCCGCCATAATCGGGATTCGATTCCGTGACCTGCAGGTCAGCAGCCGAGTACCTTAGCTACTAGATAACTAAGGCTGGGCCGGTTTAACGACTGTCTGTGCATGAATTTGTACATATCTTTAGCGCCACTTTGTAACGCGTTGCTCAATGAAAGGGTTACAACACAGTCACCTTCCATCCACCTGCTGTGCATAACATCGATTATCAAGGTTCGTTATATCTGCCGAATTTTCGGCTTCTTTTATTCACTAGCTTACCACTGTGCGTGCAGACCAAGCTCTTGTGATACTGCGGATGTAATTTCTTTTTTTTTTGAAATAGGAAAAGCGTCTTACCTGAAAACTCCACTTTTACTCGGTTTGTACCATCTAACAGCGGCCTTGCATTAACCAATTCTCGTCTTCAACTTGACAAATGAATTTCAGGAAGACGTCTGCATGCATTATTATTAATAACAACATAAACAAGTGTGTTTTCATAAGTTGCGTTTGCACATAGAGCTAAAGGACACATTCATCACTTTCATAAAAGCAAAATTGGTCACCTAATGACCTTTGCATGCTTTGTATTTTATTTATTTCTGCTTTTTCTACAAATAATGGTGAATACTAATTCGCTGACCATGTTTTATTTACAAACAGCAGCCAGTGCTCAAGAGCGTGGGTAGAAAGAGCTTGACTACCTGCGCGCTCAGTAATGTCTTAAATTTCATAAATATCTTCAATATATTTTATTGCATTGAGATAATGAACGCATGTCTGCTTTTTATTTAGCTTCATGTTTTTATTATTGTGTGGTGACAAAGTGTTTGGAGGGCACTACACGGACTTATTGTTCTGTAGCATAAACATTATCACTACCACTGAAGTTTAAAATATTGGTTATATTCTCTATTTAGGCTCCTATGCTGAAAAAAAAAGATTATTTGGCTAGCAAACTATGAAGTTTATGTTCGTCGTGTGATTCTGGTTACGTGTTTGCGAGCTCTCACAGCACACAAATCAGATCACCAGCGCAGGTTACACCACACTCATATGCACTCCGACATCGCCACTGAAATATATCAGGTTAATAGGAATCTGTATAATACAACCACGCTTCTCAGTCACGTTCTACGCATTGTTCCCTTGGTCCTGGAAAAACCAGCCGTGGAAGTCACCCGGAACCGAGGAGGGACAGTCAAACTCAACCATAGCCAGCTGCTGGAAGCTTTGTGCGTCCAGCACAACGAGGGCCAGTTGCTTATCATCGTCCTCGTGAAGCAGGGAACTGAGGACGACGCCGTCATCTTCCTCGACGCCGCCGGGGCGAGAGACGAAGACAGGCTCGGACGGGTACCAGCCCTGCCGTTCCCAGCGTTGCCACTCGCCAGTGCTGACGTCAATCTTGGAGAGGAACACCCTGTGCTCCTGGCCCGGCACATTGCTGGTGCAGTAGGCGAACCGGTATGGTTTCCCATTGCAGTTCTGGTTGACACGTGGAAGCTCACCATAGAGGTGTCCCTTCGCGAGCTTCTGCGGCACGACAATGGTTCTTTCGCAGCTGCCTTGACTCAGCGGCAGCGTAAAGCGGAGAAGGTGAGCCAACTCGAATTTTCCGGGATTTGTTTCTGAGTAAGAGACACTCCTCACAATGTTGTCATTGTCGAAGCAACATGCATCCACAATAATATCGTCGCCTCGCTCAAAGGCATTTATGTGGTGAAATATGAAATAAGTGGTGGCCTCGAACTCGGCTGGATGCAGCTCGCCAGTTCTTTTGTTCATCACGTGAAAGCGGAGGCCTTTTGTCGGGTCGAATTTCAGGGCATCCACGTATGCCTTGTCACCGAGTAATTTACACCGAAGCATCGTCGGCAAGTGGAGGGCGAGAGGCTGTTCCACAACGACCACCCAATTCTCCGTGAGACCGAAGCTGTGCACGTAAGGAATGGAGGTGCGGGAGCTGAACGGTATCTTTCCCACTGCTCTGACGCCACTCAGACCACTGGAAGGGTAGTGAATTAAGACGAACCCTGGATGAAGTCCCATCTTCGTGCCGATGTTGTATGTAGAGCCATCGTCCGAGTCTTGGTGAGGGTGTGCCGTGGCAGTATGTACGGCTACGAAGTCTGTCAATTTCTTCCTATCAGCAGTCTCCAAAGTAGTAGGATCCACTCTGAATATGTACGGAGATTCCGTCATGGCGTATACTTCATCACCAATGGGCATCACATTCACAAGCGCATTGTCCGATATGTCCACAGTAAAATACGAGGTCAAGCGGTCGAAACAACGTGGCACAAGGGTCGGGGTGGCCCAAAGTTCCGAATTCGGAGACAACAATGCGGTTGGCCCTGTGGTTGCGGATGTAAGCTTGGCTCCTCAAGAAACGGTTTTTGTAAAATACTTGACCATTTTCAATGCTGAACTGCCTCACCAAAGCGAGTCCATCAAATACGTGGTTGTATTGGTCCGGACCAACCGCGGAAAGACCGGGACCATTTCGCAGAAGCGTTCCTCGGAGCCACTGTGGTAGCTCTCCATGCACCACACCGCTGATTGCATCCGAGACTTCGGGAACGCAGGAGCGCTGGTAAAACTTCCTCAAATCCCAATTACATGCTTGCGGGGTTTCATTGTCAACACCCATAGTTCAAAGATGTTCAAGCGACGGTCACAGTGCCGTTGCAGTGGCGACAAAATATAAATGCAGCGTCGTATGAGTCTCGGACAGTCAGTAAGGGCGTCCCTTATTAGCGCGCTGATAACACGGCGTACCTGTAGCTGTGTTCCGGCGCTTTTGCCAGCCCATTAATTGTCTGCCGATAAGAAGATATCGTGGAGTGTGGGAAAAAAGAGAAAATGTCTTGTGGCACAGGTAGCAGCACGCGTTACACTTGGTACGATAAAGCCTTTCTGGCGGGCGGCCCCATATCTCCCCTCAACATCCCCATTGAACTTCGTTGACCTGTGTTTTGACGCATAGATTTTGTGCCTTCTAGACCCGTATTGATTAGTGGTCCAACAGAGCAAAAGCAAAATGAGGGCTGCTCTATTTTGTTCTTGTAGATTGATTAGCTGACAAAACCCATTCAACCTTCCACACGTGAAAAGCTGAGCAAAAAAAAGATAATGGAACAAATAGATAGATGGATATAAATATATGACGTACAATAAGATTTTTCGCGTACGCTGTCCATGATACTTCCACGCGTACCTACACCGTACAAGAAAAAGTGCGGCAGGTGGTTGAAACTAGAATTCGCAGTTTCCTTTTCAGAAGCTGGCCTAGTGTTTTTGTATGCAAAACATGTCTCTGGATATAACTGAGAAGTGTCTTTAGGTATTAATGCCAATGTGTGATGGATATAGAACGCATAACAAGTAGCCTAGGTCACACCGCCATCCCTCTGAGTAGTGAACCACAGTCATTATCTGTTTCTGCGCAGGTTACATAGGGTATTCACTTTGTATTTATATAGGCTGCACATTTAAATAAGCTATAGTGAAGTTTTATTAAGCAGGTTACAGCCCCTTTATGTAGGATGTGAGCAGGGCTAAAAATTTTAAGGCATTATACTGTGATAGAGCTCACTTGGAAGTCTGCACTTGTCTTCGTTTACTATCGCTATTCAAGGCACCTGCAGACCCAGGGCAGTGATCCACGCGAGGGAGAAATGTACATAGAGCGAACAAGCCGCTAGTTACAGGCATCGTGGTCATTCAACTCTATATTAAGCCGCGCTTCATTGTCCGGCCCTATGTACACCGTATACGGAGGAAGTTAACATTCCACTCATGATTCCTACGCTCAGTACGGACGCAGTTCTTACGATTTTGTCGAATCTGCCAGCTTAGTTCAACAATCAGCCCACTCCCAAAAGGAATGATCACGAGAAGGCAAAATAAGGTAAACAGAAAGGTTACAAAGGTGAGGAATGTAGAAAAACTTCGAGTGGCCATGACGCCTGGGCGGCCTTCGTTTACGGAAATACACGTGCGTAGGAAACGCTGGATGCTCAACAAACTTCGCGACGAACACTATGTTTTACTTCATGTTATATGGAGTCACTTTCATGTGTGGTCACTAAAGAAATAGGCTGTGCTCTTGGCTGAATGCAGCGTCATTGCTTTGCGCTCGAAGGACGTTCGTGCTGCAAGCAGGTGAACGGCGCGTCTAACTGTTTAGGGTGATACACAATCACGCCACATGATACTCGTGACATCCATACCAGCAAAAGCACAGCATGACAACGTGAAAGTGGTCTCACGACCAACCTGAAAATGAGAACGCAAGGCAAATGAAGGTAAGAGCAGTTTAAGTGGCCTAACTATACCCGAAGGAAACAACACGTTAGAAGCCTAACACACATCTCGCGCTGCTGCCTGTGTGTGCGTGTTTCATGTTTCTGACGTGTTATCGTCTTCGCGCAGTTTGGACGTGTGAAGTAAATCTTTGAACAAATTTTCGCAATAAGATGCCATTTAAGTGCAGTTTATAGCACTAACTTCCTGAGCAACGCAATGAAAGAAGAAAATGACTTCTGTGCAAATGAAAAGCGGTTACAATTAATTAGTTTGGGTCCTCGAACGATCGTTTAGTGAGCCTTTTGTGCGCCAACTGTTATAAAATGATCTGCTTTCGCGTGTATATATGATACCAACGCTACATAGTCTGATTTTTCTGCATGTGCGCCCTATAGACACTGTAAATAACGTGTTTTTCCTGATCGTGAAGATCACACGAACACTCAGTTCAGTTATAACCATCTCTTTGCAAAAGTCAATGCTCCCCAAATTGCCCCATTACTTCAATGGTCTACTCATTGAAGTGAATTGGCGCTCATCGAATGACTAGGACGAGCTTTCAAAAGTGGTCGATCACCGCGCCGCCGCTGCAGCTCCTGCTCCGTGCATCAGGCAGAGAGGCGTAGTCGGGCCACTGGAAAGTGTCCTAATACACTGCATAGCATAGCCTCGCATAGTAGTGTTTATGTGCCACAGACAGTAGAGTGGATATGTGAAAAGCAGCGCCGGCCCTAGCATAGCCATACAGAGTATAGTATAGTATAGTATAGTATAGTATACTATCCTAAATATAGTAATAGAAAGCATAGTGTAGCTTAACTGCAGATGATAAAGAGACGTTAAGGTGAGAATGAGTGATGTGAAAGTAGTGAGGAAAGAAAAATAGGACGCAACAAGAGAAATCATGACTTAGGCATGTAGAGAGAGTATAGCATAGCAAGGCGTGGGAAAGTGAACGGAGGGTAAAGAGGAGGGATATGTGGGACAGAAGAAGGGTAAAAAGGAGAGCCAATACACGAAGCTATAAAGAAAGAAACGAACTCGAAAGAAAGAAAGAAAGAAAGAAAGAAAGAAAGAAAGAAAGAAAGAAAGAAAGAAAGAAAGAAAGAAAGAAAGAAAGAAAGAAAGAAAGAAAGAAAGAACGCAATCAGCTTTTGCCAAGTGAAGGCGCTTGCATGCCACCTGCACTGTTTACGCGTCCAGCCAGGCTCCCTCACCTACACTCCCATTTCGTATCAATGGTCTTTATTCCTAACGTGAAACAATGCCATTCGGTGAGATGTTTGATCGGCCCTGTTTTCTAGCTGTTAAAGCAGGGGTGATAACTCAGTGACGATGGTGACAAAAACAAAAGAAACAAAATGACCCTGTATCTGCACGTTAATCTGTAAATGTCGTCGAAAGACGATATTCTTGCGTGTGGAGAGAGTAAACAAAACATTTATTTGATGTTCTGCGCAAGAAAACCGGTAAATGCTAGTCTGGAGGCGCTGTGTTAGTGTGCCTCGAGCGTGCAGCGGAGGCGAACGAGTGCATCAAATCATGTCACACGTGAGATATGAGCGCCATCTCGCAGTTTCCTTGAAAAACAAAGCGCGCGGCTCTGAGACGGGTTTGCGCCTGTCTCAGAGGTGATTAGGTATAGAACGCAAGGCGAAGGGTAGGTGGCACCACCTTGTCGTCTTAGCAAAGCATTGGAAACACTCGCCTTGTCGTGCAAACGTTGCATGGTCAGCGCAGCGTGATAAGCGCTACAGTCTTTAGAATTACTTATGTATGCCTTTTGTAGTAAAAGACGGACATACAGAATATATACTTGTTGTTATGCGGTCTCATACATGCGCAATAATTGCTTTTTAATTGACGATCGCACAAGTATGAACGCTGAATCTTGAGCAACATTTGTGGGCGCTGTGGATGGGGCTGCAGCCGTTTGGGGTATCGGCTGGTGCAGTTTCGAGTACCCGATACCGTCAAGAGTGGACAGACAGACAAAATTTTTGCGTCGAAGGACCGCGCGAAAGACTATCTTATTTAAAAAGCGACAAAATAAAAGGCCGCGTTTGATAGCAAGCAAAGCATGCAGTGAATCAGCATGCGTGGCACGAATGACTAATTCGACGGCAGTGTTATCGGCGCTCCCGCTGAGGCCTGCCAAAAACAAGGAACATTGGTCGAGCATATCGCGGTGGGACATCAGCCTTGCCGCACTCAGGCGTGCCGAAAGGCTGCGCTGATTGTGCTATCGGTCACGCGGCGTTTTTCAAATATGCGAGATAGTGCGCAGTGGATGAGCACAAACAGTTTCCCTCATATAAGGCGGACTTCATGGGCATAGGGAAATGCTTTTGTGCTAAGTTGCTTCCGCATGAAAAACGTGTGGATCGCACACCATAAAAACATACCAAGTGAAGAGTCCACTACACGTATACAGTGCCCCTATATTAGTGTTAAGTAGAGTGCTCACTGCATTTTTTCAGCGTTTAGATGGAAACCAGATAATACAGGCTCCCGCGTTTTGTCGCTGACAAAACGTCCGGTCTTGTTAACCGACGTCTCCGCCGGTGACGGCTAACATCGCGGGCGAAGACCTTCGTGAATGAGACCGGACGTTCTGTCAGTGGCTGAGCGCAGGAGCCTGCATTATCAACAGAGGAAAAAAAAGCAGTGGGACATTCACCTGCCTGCACGTGTCGGCCCCACTGCTTCGTGGTATCAGTGCGACAGTGGTGTATGCGAGGACTCTTTTTGAATGCGCTTTGTTGGAGGCGTTCCAAATTGAGAAGAATAAGAAGACTCTAACTGAATTAGATGGATTTCATGCGTCTTATCTCCACTATGAAACGAGGTACAGCTGACTGATACGTTGGTGCAACTTGTCCAAGCTGTCGTCGCCCGTGCAGTCGTGCTTTTAACTGACAGCGCAAACGGGCGACCATTCGCACTGTGACCACCGATCTGCTGTGATTGCATTAGCGCGTCCGCAAGAATTCCTAATAGGGTGTTACAATGAAAAGGAGCGCTTATTTGGTGAAAGGAAAAAAAAAGAAATCATTTAAGTGATCCAGCGTAGCCCGTGGACGCAGAACGTGACACTTTTTTGGCTTTGCTTGCGGATCAGGCTGTCTTTTTTTTTTCCTCAGTGGCCACTTATACTATATAGCCCGAAAACTTCGAAGTGTAGTAAGTTTACAGTACATGCGAGGAGGCATCGCACTCATAAGTGTGGCGCAAATCTGCTGCAAAGAAAAGCCTATTTTGGAATATATACGTCCAAGCATTGGCTTTGCCTCTCGTACACCTTGGCCCGACATTTCCAAATGAGCGCCAAGTTACATAAAAGCGGAAAACTACTTTTGTCGCCACATGCCAGCTTCACAAACAGCGTGGCAGTCTTTTCATAAGGAGGATAGTCGAGGTGCCGAAAAAAAAAAGCGGGCCACGCCTACTTCTAGAAACATGCTCTCTCCGTGTGATTGGGACGGCCGGAGAGAAACCCGCAGTGCGTCCGCCATCTCGGAGGCCATGACCATGATGCAGTACTTCTCTTTACCACTCGCAGCTTTCGGCACTGCCTCCGCCAACTAAGAAGATATCGGCAGAGGGCAAATGTGGGAAAGATATGAGGTGCATTTGTGAAGTTTTGCGCACGTGCGTAGGTGCTGCAGGGGTTCAGCGTCTGGCACTCGTCGTCATCGGCAGAGTGATAGACTTCTATGTCATCCAGGTCAACGAAACTGTTTCTTCTAGTCTTTCTTTGCACCCCGCCGCGGTGGTCTAGTGGCTAAGGTACTCGGCTGCTGACCCGCAGGTCGCGGAATCAAATCCCGGCTGCGGCGGCTGCATTTTCGATGGAGGCGGAAATGTTGTAGGCCCGTGTGCTCAGATTTGGGTGCACGTTAAAGAACCCCAGGTGGTCGAAATTTCCGGAGCCCTCCACTACGGCGTCTCTCATAATCATATAGTGGTTCTGGACGTTAAACCCCACATATCAATCAGTTTTTCTTTGCCATCTGTTCACATACGTTTTACGACGTCAGTTCCGTGGCGGAAATTATGTCATTGATTTCGTAGTAGAGACAAGCATAAGTCCCGTTTTTATTAAAACTGCTTGAATTGTCTGCAAGAGAACCTTTAAAGGGGCCCTGAAACACTTTTTATGGGACCATGCAATGAATTCACTAAAGGCGCCTATTGCGTCACGAATTCAAGGCTGCGAAAATTTTAAGAATCCATCCAGTACGCGCGGAGTTATAAGGATTTGTCACACGCTGCGATCTCATTGTCTCTTCTCTCGTACCAACAAAAGTGCTCGAAGCTGAGCAGGAATGAATGGAAAGGGGCAAATGAAATACGTCACGCACGCCTCGTGACATTCAACACTTTTTCTTTGCCTTCGAATACGCGGCTTTTTCAGTGTGATCGCGCACGCACGCGTAGACAAGTGACGTCTTCCATGGCGATCTCATCACGACTGAGTGCACCATGTTGACATAAGTCAAGGGCTGATAGATGGCCTTTTATGAGTAATTTTTGAGCGTCTTCCATCATTTTCTGAGAGATGAGAAATCAATTTTCAGCTGACTGTGAACATTTACTTTGAATTCCAGGCTGCGTGCTGCGCTAAAATATTTGACTCGCGTGTTGTCAGGAGCCTCTACTACCGATCGGCAGCGTTTTCTGACCATGCTCAAAAAGCCTTGTGGGGCCCCTTTTAACGGCAAACGCTATGCTAGACTTAACTAGAGTACCCGGTTGGCTAATTACAAAGAGACTCGCAGACTATAAGACCCGCCGATTGTCTGTGCACTTCAAATAGTCTACGGGGTGCCACAGACAATCACAGGTTTTTTCTTCATTTGATAACGTTTCGAAGGCGAATTCTGGACGTTCGTGCTTCAGAACAGCGAGCTCAAAAAGATGACTTCCGTGGTAAATATTGTACAAGAACGACCTAGTTAAAGCCATTTTATTCTCGCCTGCATGGACTTCGTGTTCTTTTTATAAAACTTCCATCCTATACTTCCTTTCACGTTTCTTTACACTCTTTAGTTCAAAGCTCCTTGTACACGCACAGTCGTGCCCTGTCAAAGAAGCTGTCGACCAGGCCACTTCTCCGTATCGCTCACGTGCCGCCTCTCATACAGCTGCCTCATGAAAGCACAAGTTTTTTTTTCATCTTAAGTACTTGATTTTTCGGTGGATTGAGAAATGCTTTCAGGCCGACGAAACCCACGCCCGCTTAAATGCCCGACAGCGAATTCACACCTCTTGGCGATATACAGCTTTTCGTGGAAATGTCGCCTCAGCTGAAAAATCTGTCTCAACTATGTTTCAGTTGCAACCTTACAGATCTATTCAGACTCTTATACCATTTTATACGTTGCCACGTTCAAAATAGTGCAATTTCCGCTCACTTAATTCAGCGCTCCAGACAAAATAATCACTAAATGAGGAAATTCGCGATGTGTCCTATAATTATGAATTTATTTTCGTCGAATTTTTTTTCAAGAATAAATTGATTTTTTCGGTGGTTTTCACTTGCGGTACTTTTCACATCTCCTGTATGGTGTGCTCGTTAGTGTTGTGCGCGTATTTTTCACAGATCTGTTCCTAATTGTTTTCTTTATTTTTTATTCTTAAAAGGCAGAAGAAAAGTGTTCATTCCATCTCGGCTGCTGCTATATTTGCAATGGACGGAAAAATTACGAAAACGGTTCATTCATTTACATAACTCATGTTTGCTGATTTCGTTGAAGGCATAAATCTAGTGTTCTCGTAACTAATAATTTCTAAGTGCAAGCAAGTAGAAGCAGCTTTTCTTTCTTTTTTTCTTGCAGAACAATTGACGTCCCCGTCGTTCTACCTTACTATATAAATGATGGTTCATAGTTTGTATTGCGTAAAACTTATGTTTTTGACTTCATCTTTTTGCTCACATTTACTACTGCATTATTAAAACATTTTAAGCCATACACTTTGATAAGTACATGCTATTCAAAGGTGTTATTACCGAAGGTAATTATGGCGAAGATATACATAACTGCATGCCCCGCCTGATTCAATCAGCTCCTCCAAATCAGGACAATGCTTCTGTCAATCGCTTTATCCCGGGCATACGGCCGCGTAAACTAACTAGTTATATTGTTGTTGTTTTTTTCTGCTAGACATCCCAAAAGATCTCGGTCATGACCTTTGTGAAGGTGGGCTTTACGCACCACCACAGAGACAGTCTCTCAAGGCGGCCTCAAATCTCCAACAGGGCTCCAACTTGAATATTAGACATATTCCGGGCCCGTGACACAGCACATACAGTGCGTCACGCGCCACGAAAGGACTCCTGACTTTCTTGCAGCCCACAAGCCTGAATGAAACTTTTTAAGTAGTGTAGTTTACGTGTGTGGCTGTATGTGACATGTGTTTATCACTGTATATGTCATAATCATGACCTATCAGCTAGAGTAGCATGTCAGGTGAAAAGCCGGACAAACATCTCCACCTATTCATTGAAATATTTATCATTTCTTTCATAAAAAAACATCTTCATCTGCATTGTGTCGTTCGCACAGAATAAGGCGAACATGATTTTATTGGGAGAGGCAAGCATATTTTCTTCTGGTTAACCTTTTTGTCTTTCTCTTACCCTTTCTCTCATCTCTTGCAGTGGGCTAAAATAGGCTGCAAAGACAATTTCTTTCAGTACGACAAAAAAATTCATTCTCCTAAAGTGAGCGCCTTAGTGTAAGATTTAAACGCTCTGATCGAGATTACGGCAGCACCATAAGCAACTTCCAATGTCACAGCAGTTATTTATTTTTCTTTTACTGTGATAGCAATTATATGCACCGACTCGGCGGATCTTCGCTGTCCCCGCAGTGCACCGTATGGTGTCCAAATCGACATCAGCGCCGGCCGCATCGTTTGTTCTGCGCGCCCGTAAAAGCACCCGAGTGCTGGAGACGAGGTCGGCTACATGGAAAGAGCCGGCTACCTCCGTCCCACGAGGGGCACACTCGATAGCATGGCCCCGCGGGGGACGCATTGCTTCGATGGCTCGTCGAGCAGCGAGGAAACGCCCGCCATTCTTTCGGTACCACTGGATTGGGGCGGAGGACGTGGGCTGCATCCCTCGAGCAGACACTTTGATCATACGGGCTCGGTTGTGCGCGCTAGCGAGCACGTTAACTCACTAGACATCGCTAGATAGCTCATATAGACCTATTACATGTTTGTATACAGTGGTAGGCGTTGACATACCGCAGCGCTTGTGGCGACGCAGACTTCGCCCAGCCCAAAGCTGGCCACCACCCTCTCTGATCAGTGATCACGTGACAGGTGGCACAGCAGCTGCAAGGATGCCTTCGAGCACAGCGTAAATGTCCTCGTGGTAATGGTCACTGAGCAAGCCCTGCAATGCAAGGTCCCCGTGTCACATGCATACGCACCACTACTGACCATAGTAGCATGAAGTGTACCATGCAATGAGAGAAGTGAGAAGAGCGCGGGTGAACAAGTCGCCTAGGAAGTGATGTGCAATATGTAGTAACTCAAGGAAGTAAGGGAAACATGAGGAAAAGAACGGCAGGGAGATTAACCAGCCTATAGGCAGCTGGTTTGCTACCCTGCGCATGGGAGGGGGATAGGGGAGATGAAAAATGGAGAGCAGAGAAGGAAGAGAGATAGACACAGCACATTCGGCAGCACACGCGCGCAAAAGTATGCACCACGCGTATAAATCTTTTATTAAAGCTCTTTTAATTAGTACAATACTGAATAAAAGAGCTTTATTAAAAGTTCTTTCATTCAGTATTGAATAATACTGAATTGAACAATACATTCAGTATTGAACAATACTGAATAAAAGAGCTTTATTAAAAGCTCTTTCATTCAGTATTGAATAAAGAAGAGCCTGATTTTGCGGACAGGCCAGCATGCGAGGTTGCCGGGGCGGTAGGCCGCTTGTGGTTTGATGAGCGAAGTGAAGGGCGTTGTTACGTCACGTGCATGTAGTACGTGGTACATGTTCCTACAGAGAGAGCCGCAGAGATACGAGCCGTAGGGACAGCTTGTGCAGGCCAGCAAACGAAAGCGGTGGAAGGAATTGGCAGTGGCTTAGCTCGCCTACGCCAGGATGTATATACGTAGCATTGGGCTACTGACAGGTGGACGGAAGAGCGGGGCGCAGCCACGCGAGGAGCAATAAGCTGCTAAGGTACTGATCGTTGAAGCCCCGCCGCGGTGGTCTAGTGGCTAAGGTACTCGGCTGCTGACCCGCAGGGCGTGGGTTCGAATCCCGGCTGCGGCGGCTGCATTTCCGATGGAGGCGGAAATGTTGTAGGCCCGTGTGCTCAGATTTGGGTGCACGTTAAAGAACCCCAGGTGGTCAAAATTTCCGGAGCCCTCCACTACGGCGTCTCTCATAATCATATCGTGGTTTTGGGACGTTAAACCCCACAAAATCAATCAATCAATACTGATCGTTGAAGTCCTGAGATTCTACGCATGCTCTCTCAGGTGGTCGTTCAAACTGCGACTGGTCTGTCCAGTATTCACTCAGGGATCAGGCTGTAGGCGGCAGCACCATCACCGCACAAGTGTGGGTATTTGTGGCCGGCGGCGCTCATACAAATGTACGCAGCGGCGTTTTTTTTTTTTTGAACGTTGTGAGCCAATTGTCGGGGAATAGAATGTGCTGAGTACACTCGTAATATATATGTCATCCAGTGCACAGATGCAAAAAGCACACTGAACATTACGATTACTTGTGAGAGGAACGCAATCTGCGATAGAAAGGCGTGTTCGTGTTTGGCGACTGTCTGCGTTGTCGCACTATGTCACGTTTTTTTGTATTTTTATTTGTAAGTGTTGAGCTTGAATTCCGCTACGCACTGCCATAGTGTGAAAAATATTCATTCTTTGCTTCATGCATGCTGGTAATAAAAAAAGAGCCATACATTTTTATAACTGGGTAATGACCTAAAGTAACCACGAATACGCATCAACATTTTTGTAATTATTTCTTCACGGAATAGACTGAAGCCAGTTGATAAGTATATTCAGAAAAACTACGTGGCTGACAGTGCTTTAGCGCACTTGTTCGAACTACAACTTCAGTATAAAAAGGTAACAGTTTAGCACGCGGTTTGATTTGATTGATATGTGGGGTTTAACGTCCCGAAACCACGCTATGATTATGAGAGACGCCGTAGTGGAGGGCTCCAGAAATTTCGACCACCTGGGGTTCTTTAACGTGCACCCAAATCTTAGCACACGGGCCTGCAACATTTCCGACGCTATCGGAAATAGAGCCGCCGCAGCCGGCATTTAAACCCGCGACCTGCGGGTAAGCAGCCGAGTACCTTAGCCACTAGACCACCTGCGGCGTGGCCACGCAGATTTCTTCTATTGATTGTCTGCATGACAGTGATGCAACAAAGATTCGGCCATTAAGTTGAACTAAAGTTCTTTTTCGAAACAAATATTGTCCGCTCCTACTGCCACAATACTACTAATACTAATACTGCCACAAAAGCACCCATCTACCAATGCAAAAAAAGAACGTGATGTTTAGCGTTAGATTATATGAAAAAAGTGCGAGGCGCGCCTTCTGTGTTACTTTTGATCATTTCGATTTTCCGAAGCATATACAAAGGTAAACCGACTGGTGTGTCTGTACAAATTTCGCCCAATGTGGAAATCGCGCACAGCGAGTCAAGCTCATCACCTCCATGTCAATCCATTTTTTTGTTCTTTTTAAGACACAACTTATCTAAGGGAGCGTCACAATTTACTGGACAGAAATACGTCGCAGCAGTTGCACCAGGAGCGAACAATAAAATGCTATCTCAAGCGCAATTAAAGCTCGTCGCATAACTGATAAGCAGCGCCGCAGTTAGACTTCTTAAAATGCAAAGCTTCTTTTATCACCGAGCCGCTAAACGGTGCCCGTGTACACAGTATTTATTACTCCTCCTGTTCGATAAGATGCCAAATGCCCTCTACGATGTGCTTTAACTGCAAAGTGTCACCTGCACCGAAGTGATCCTGGTGGACGGAGGATACGACGACGATACACAGCACTCTCGGCAAGAGCACGAACTGGTTTCATGCAATGCATATCAGCCGAGCAAAGCCAAATATGTGGGTAAATTGGGCCCGGCAAATGTGCAAGCAGGTAAACGTGCGCTAACAGAGCGGGCCAAACTGCTTTTTGAGGATGAGCGTGACGTAGACGCACATACTAGCCGTATGTGGCTAGCAGACGACGCTGGGAGCCATCCACACACGGCGCGCTTAAAGTGCCAACCACTGGCACGCATACGCTCGCGTCTACGCGTCAAAAGCGTCAAATTCGCCTCTCGGCGTCGACGTCGGAGGGGCATACGCGAGCAGGCGCGATGGATCAAGCCGGGCTTGATATTTCGCCTCGCGTACGCTACGTCACCACGCGTACAGCGGCGCCAACCAACCAGGAGCCGCGCGCCAACCAACCAGAGGCCGCAATGCCTCGGAACGTTATGCCTAATGGCCGCCGCTTCGAAGGCACAGCCGAGTTCTGGAAGCAAGCACGGAAACTACTCCAAACGTTCCTGAATGACCGCTTCGTAATCTGGAACGACAACGAAACGACGAATGACTGCGAGTGCTACCAGCGTGACGCGGTTTCGTGCCGAGTTCGAGCGACGCCGACAAATCCACCAAATGCCGGCACCGGTCCCGAGTGCGATCGTCGGCTGAGCGAAAACATCGCACAGACTACTGGAGCATGTCGGTGTTCTTGTGCTTTGATTTGTGATTTTCTGTGCTAAAAATAAGTGTGAACAGACTTCGGAGGTTCGAAGCTTTGAGCGCGAGCCCTCGCCTACCGCGGAGGCAATTCAGAGCGGTGTCATCTGGATCCAGCGTAGGCCTCTACCGTCTAGTTTGTATGAACCTACACATGCGAGGAACATCGGCTAAAAAAGATCTACGGTAGTTTCCGTCGCAACTTAGGCACCGTATACGACGCCCAAAACATTGCGTAGTGCATACGGAGGAGTTTTTATCTACACTGTGTTTGTTTTCAACATCGGTATTCATCGCTGAAAGTGAACCTCGCACTAGCCAGCACATTTCGATGATGTCAAATCGTACGTACTTATATAAGTGTACTCGCGAATTGTATGGTGCTGAAACATTCGTTGGCTTCGGTGCAAATCGTTTTCGTGTGTTGCCAAGCTATCAACAAGCGTGCTCTGGTTGGTATCAGTGTGATATGATTTCGTGACGGGTACCAGCGACGCTGACACATTCAGCTGTCAGCAGTCTCATGTCCATTCATATCCAAGATAGAAACTAGAGCGTGCGTTGCTGTGGTGATCGAAAAAGAAAGTTGCATGATTAAGTGCTGCTGGTATTGCCTGCTATTTCACTTCTCGCTTGTTCTGCTTCTCGGCCACGCTCAGTTGCACATACATTGTTTGGAGGCATTCTAACACACACATTCTTAATTTATAGTTCATTCTGATACTCATAGCTGTTGGCATACGATGGTGCTTCTCCGTCGTTTTACAGTTCACTATAATATAACACGCGTTTTGTTTACAGCTAGACAGATAACTGAAAACCTTGTGAGAAGCGCCTAATTTGAAATTAGCTGCACGATGACACAATAGTAGGAAGAGAAGGTCACCACATGTATGCACAGAAAGAATGAAGGTGCACTAGTACTGTACTGCACTTTGTATAGAAGAAATGCTAAAAGTGCCTCATGTGACTTATGAGATCTTCCAGAACTGTGCATGTATTTATCTGTTCCTCTAGACTGTAATGAGCTGAAGATATTATTAGATGGTTTCAAACATTGAATCTTTGTATGTGTTTCCAAGGACTGCTTCTTTTTTTTTAGGTTTTTAGTATACACATTAACTTGGACTCTATATGCACGCATGCACTTAAGCGCATTCAGCTTATCTATGTTAAGAAACTTGCCAAAACTTCTGTACGGTGCTCTGGTGCAATCCTATGACCGGTATCTGTCCGATCAAAAATTTTGGGCATGCTTTATTGCATTTTAGGGTATTTTGACTATTTATGACATGTGAAAGCCACAGTGCCTGGCTGCCGTCTCAAAACCAATTTCTGTCTCATCAAGAAGTGTCAGATGCACTTTGTAGATGTTAAAAGATATTGAAACTAGCAGCAAAGTGCAGAAACCTCCAACAGAGCACTGATCTGCAATGACAGTCCAGCTTAGAAGTCATTTGTAGCGCTCTCCAACACGTTCAAATAAAGTTATCGAACACTGGAATGATCTACTTGGCTTTGTTCGTGATACCAGTGTGTCTGACTTTTTGGAGGCAGTTGTATCATATTAATGTTCTGTTTCTCTCATTTCTTATTGGGGTGCACTCAGGGGGTAGTGATATTTGTTTACGTTGGCACACTTACTGTGATATCACTGTTAATGCTTTCATTTTGTATATATGTACACCACTTCTGCAGTAGCCTCACATTGGGCTGCCGTATTTGAAAATAAATAAATATACCATCTGAAAGTGTTCCACGCTGTGCTTGGTTCCAATCTGATCACTAATATCTGTTGCATCATGAAGTGTTGAGTGTGTTTTATTGCATTGGAGAACATTTTGACTACCTTCCATACAGGGTTCAGTTCCAGTATTATGACCGATATCTGTGACTTCATGAACAGTTGGGTGCGGCTTGTCACTTTAGAGAATACTTTGACTAAAGACAACGTTTAGAAGTCTTTCATACAGGGTTCAGTTCCAATATTATGACCTATATCTGTGACTTCATAAACAGGTGGGTGTTGTTTGTCGTTTTAGAGAATACTTTGACTAAAGACAATGTCCAGAAGTCGTGCATTAAGGTTTCAGTTCTAATATTATGACCGATATCTGTGACTTAATAAACAGTTCAGTGTCATTTGTCGTTTTAGAGAATACCTTGACTAAAGACAACGTCCAGAAGTCTTGCATTAAGGTTTCAGTTCTAATATTATGACCGATATCTGTGACTTCATGAACAGTTGGGTGTCGTCTGTCGTTTTATAAAATACTTTGACTAAAGACAACGTCCAGAAGTCTTGCATTAAGGTTTCAGTTCTAATATTATGACCGATATCTGCGACTTCATGAACAGTTGGGTGTCGTTTTAGTGAATACTTTAACTAAAGACAATGCCCAGAAGTCTTCCATACAGGGTCAGTTGCAATATTATGACCGATATCTGTCACATCATGAAATGTCAGGCACAGTTAGTTGCATTAGAGCACATTTCGACTATGGAAAATGCCAAAAGGCATTCTACACAGTATTTGGTTCCTACCTTATGGCCAATATTAGTTGTATCAATAAGAACCAGGTGTGCTTTGTTGCAGTAGAGGATATTTCGAACACATACATCAGCCGAAAGCCTGCTACTCTGGCCTCAATGGTAGTCTTATGACTGATATAATCTGTCAGATCATGAAGTTGCAGTTGACTGATATAAAATATGTTGTGTAAATATACTGAAGGTACCAGCATATGCAAGATTTTGTTAGTAACTTTGGTAGTGCAGGTATAGAAACCCGATGGTTTGTAAACCTGATCAGGAGGGTAGCCACGCCTCATTCACCGCAGAGAGGAGGGGGGGAGAGCTCAATGTCAACTCCATATATTAACATAATAGGGAGGGGGTGCTAAGTCAGCCCTTGGGAGGGGCACTGAGACAAACTTTTGCCCCCCCCTCCTTAAGGAGAACCCTGCACACGCCTATGATAGACGTACAGTATGCTAGACGCGAATGTTCATTCGCGGGAGCGGCGCACGCACCGATGTTGATTTCTGGTGCATACCACTGTAGTTACTTTGGGCACTGAAATGTCAATTACTTCTAAAATAGTCTAAACTGTGGTGGTTGAAGCACTATCAACTTTTTAACGTGTTTTCATATGTTCTAAAACATACATTCCCGCTCCAGTTGAGAATGCGCCGTTCTGTGTTGAACTTGAACAGTTCTAAGCAAAAAGATCAAGCAACATTGTGCATCGGCCTTGGACGCGTGGGCGTCGACGCAGTCGACGCGTGCCAGTAGTTGCGCGCCCTTTTCCTCCACAGGCGCGACTAGACGCTTTTGACGCGTAGGCGCGTGCATACGCGTGCCAGTGGTTGGCACTTAAGCCAGCGGCCACCAGGCGGCGACTCCACTCGATCTCGTGACGAATGGGTGCGGCCACATGACAACAGAATGTCGTAAATGACATTGCTAACGCACTCTACGTACTACGTTCAGTGCTTATTGATGCATGCATGCTCATTGGGGTTGTGAGCGTCTACTTGCTAGCATAAGTGGCCGAGCTTACGAGGAGCCGATAAAATGAGCCTTGCCCCGCCGCGGTGGTCTAGTGGCTAAGGTACTCGGCTGCTGACCCGCAGGTCGCTGGCTGGAATCCCGGCGTCAGCGGCTGCATTTCCGATGGAGGCGGAAATGTAGTTCCGTGTGCTGAGATTTGGGTGCACGTTAAAGAACCTCAGGTGGTCGAAATATCTTGAGCCCCCCACTTCGGCGTCTCTCATAATCATATGGTCGTTTTGGGACGTTAAACCCCACATATCAGTCAATCGGTTTAAGCTGTTCAGGTTGGCATTGCAAAACCAGGTGAGGAGCAGAAAGACTCACAGTGTCTGTGATGCTGGAGGCAGTAAAAAACAAGTTAGCAGCAGAAAGCTTTGGAAGGGAGTGTGAGAGTGACAGCGAAAAAGACTATCGTCTTTAAAAAAATCACAGCACATATTCGGAGTGAATGAAGAGTGGGGCCGATACGCATCAGTCGCTCACGGTCCCACTGCTTATCAAATGCAAGCCAGCGTGCGAGCGACGGAACGACGCGCTACCGACGCGGCACTGTAGATAGGCCGAAGGCGGCGCTCCGCAAAGAAGTGGGCACCAACATAAACACACGTGGCAATATTGATTGATTGATTTGTGGGGTTCAACGTCCCAAAACCACAATATGATTAAGAGGAATGCCGTAGTAGAGGGCTCCAAAAATTTCGACCACGAAGGGTTCTTAAACATGCATCCAAATCTGTGCACACGGGCCTACAACATTTGCGATGGAGGCGGAAAAGTTGTAGGCCCGTGTGCGCAGATTCAGTACATTTTAATGCAGCCGCCGCAACCGGGATTCGATCCCGCGACTTGCGGGTCTGCAGCCGAATATCTCAGCCACTAGACCACGGCGGCGGGGAACGTGGCATTATCAAGGCGGTGTTCATAATTGTTACTCACGTACATTGCAACATTAGTATATCGATTGAGCCATATACAAAACACCATTTAGCAAATATGGGAAGGATATAAATAGATCTTGAGAATTTTTTAGAAGGCAGAAACCTTGGCCTCAGTTTGTGCACTCTGGCCTGCTATTGATTCTGCAAATAGGAAAATAGAAAGGAGAAATAAATTCACGGCAGATCCACGAGGTGAATGATTATGAGATTGGGCGAAGCTCCTGGAAGTAATACCGTGAAAATTTCTTTCGTTAATTCGCCCGATAAAAAAAGACGTGAAACGATTGATTAAATGTTTTATCAAACTTTTATTGCTGGTTTTCATTATCCTTTCAATATGACCGCTTTGTGGTTGTTGAAGAACCAGAGTCTATCGCACAGCCCCGCCGCGGTGGTCTAGTGGCTAAGGTACTCGGCTGCTGACCCGAAGGTCGCGGGTTCGATTCCCGGCTGCGGCGGCTGCATTTCCGATGGAGGCGGAAATGTTGTAGGCCCGTGTGCTCAGATTTGGGTGCACGTTAAAGAACCCCAGGTGGTCGAAATTCCCGGAGCCCTCCACTACGGCGTCTCTCATAATCATATGGTGGTTTTGGGACGTTAAACCCCCCATATCAATCAATCAGAGTCTATCACAAACGTTACAGCTATGCCCAAAGGTGATTTTCAGGATAGAGAGAGAGAGATAAAGATGCAAGGAAAGGCAGGTAGGTTAACCAGACGCATATCCGGTTTGCTACCCTGCACTGGGGAAGGGATCAAGGGGAGAAAAGAGGTTGTAAAGAGATGAGAAGGTACACACAATCACGAGCACACTCGGGGAGCACACACAGTCTACAGGTGGTCGCTCAGGTTTGTTGACTTTAGGTAAAGTAGCAGTGCTTTAGTTGCTTTCTGCGCAACTGAGGCAGATGCCCAAGGTCCTAGTATCTTCTGCACACAAAATGGTCCGGGGTCAAGTTGATTCAAAACCATCCGGAGCTTGCATCGCTGTGTGTCGTAGCAAGCGCAGCTGCACAAGACATGTTCGATGGTCTCTTCAGCTCCGCAGTAGTCGCATGTAGGAGTGTCTGCCATTAAAATGCGAAAGGAGTACACCTTTGTAAATGCAACACCCAGCCAAAGGCGGCATAACAGTGTCGCATCGGAGCGGGAAAGTTGTGATGGTAGCTTTATCTTGAGCGAAGGATCCAGTTCATAAAATTGACACCTTTGGAAGCCGGTAGACGACCAGAACGTGCGTGTGAGATCTCGAGCCAGCAGGTAAAGTTGTCTTGCTGCATCATTCCTTGATAGAGGAATCGGGACTACACGGGTTCCTTCATGGGCTGAGCGGGCTGCATCATCGGCTAATTGATTTCCGGTAATACCGAAATGTCCAGGCAGCCCTTCATATATAATATCATGCCCTCGTACTAGAGCTTCATGATGGCAATGTCGTATTTCTTGTACCAATTGGTCATGACTCCTCCTACGCATGGCAGACTACAAACTCTGAAGCGCTGCCTTAGAATCACAGAATATGACCCATTTTCCTGGATGTTCTTGAACAAGATATTGTAAAGCAGCCCTTATAGCAGCAAGCTCTGATGCCGTAGATGTAGTCATATGCGACAACTTAAACTTGATTGTCATTGCTGCAGCCGGAATTACAGTGGCACCTGATGAGCAGCTGGACGAGACGGACCCATCAGTGTATATCTGCGTTCGGTCTAAGTACAACTCATGTAATAATAGCAGCGTTGCTTGCTTCAATGCTACTCTGGAGTGATTGCTTTTCTTTTTGATTCCCGGAATTTCTGGACGTACTTGCGGCTGGTCGAGGCACCACAAAGGACATGCCATTCTCGCAGCTGGCATATACCCTGATGGAATGCTGTTTAGGTGCTTGGCTATGATGTCTGAAAACGTAGCACGTGGTCTTCCGGAGGGTAGAAGGGCCAAGTGGTGGTCGGGGACACAGCTAGCATGTCGAATGTGCGCTCTGAGGCAATCCACAACTCTATATATCCTGACCGGATAATCTTTGGCAAGCATTTTCAGGATTTTCAGGAAATCTCTATCGAACAGGGCGTCTGCACCTTCGTGTTCTTTCTTGGCACGTTTTGCAGACGCCTCGCGTTCTCTCACCTCTGGGTTCGCCTGGAGATATGCGCGCTTCCTCGCCGCTTCCCACTGTCGAACGTTTTCAAGATCTGCTTCGCGACGTTGACGTGCTGCCTCGGCCTCTAATTCCCGTATGGAAGGATCTTGCCGACGCTGACGTGCCGCTGCAGCTTCTTGTTCACGTACGGCGGGATCTTGTCGACGCTGCCTTGTTGATGTGGCTTCTTGTTCTCGTACAGCAGAATCTTGGCGGCGACGTCACACAGCTTCCCGGCGCGCTTCTGCCTCGCGTGCTCTCATTCCGGGTCCTGTCTGTGAGCGTGCCCGCCTTTCGGCATCCTTATCCATACGAGCACACACCGACGACAATGAAAATCGGCAACTACAAATATGTATCGATATGGTTTTGATTATAAAACCATCGCTTTAGAAAACACCTGGCGTCTTTCGTTAAGCAGCTGGCGTATTCTTTTTGTTTTGCTTTAGAAACATCTGGCGTCGTTTCGTTTTGCTTTTAGAAAGCATCTGGCGTCTTTTGTTGGTTTATTTCATCAATCAACGGCGTTTTGAACAAAAATGTTTTATTGTTTAATCAAGCACAGGAGAAATCTCACCAGGCACTACCATGGAGCTAAACAATGGCTGCTACTGGGAATGAAAGACAGCAGAAGTCGGCTTTTAACACTTCTACTTCTGCTAACGTTTCTTACTGGAACATTCCAATGGCTTCTAATGGGGAATAAGAGACAAGAGCATTCGTCTTTTAGTTAACGCGCACGCCGCGAACTTTTATTGCTCAACAAAGCACAGGAGAAGTCTCCCACCGGCACCAACTTGCAGGTCAAAATGTAACACTCATTACACACTACGACTACGACTATGAGGGACGAACGGGTGCCGCTTTAAGGAGCTTCGCCCCTAAATAAGGAATGAAGGTCATAATGGCAAAGGGAGAGGGACGCGTATGTACGTGAACCACGTAAGAGGCTTTTCGAAAATCTATCAACTGCAAACAATAGTCCATAACAGAATCTCATGTCAAAGGACGAAACGTTGAGTTGGATTGATAGAAATGTTATAGTTTGTAGAATTGAATGGAAGTAAACTTTTCCATTTCCGTCTCGACTTACACTGAAAAGGAGCATGTGGTGTTTCGTAATAATGAATATGAAGAACACTCAAATACTGTTTGTCTGAGTAAAATACTTTCGTAAAATCACTGAATGCCCTTCAATCTCAGCAGCGAGCTCCTCCTGGCAACAGGAATTTAAAAACATGGACACCTCACACTGGTGGTGCCTAGACTTTACCGAAGTGCCAGAACATGTAATCTATTTGGCAGTTAGTACTTGTCGGAAAGATGGTCAGAAAGAGAACAGAGAGAAGAGATAGAATAAAGCAAAAGGTAAAGAGAAGGTGTTCCACTCAAACTCGTTCCGACAGGTCGGTCAGACAGGCCAAAACGACCAGTTGTGCTTTCACAGCCGCCTGCTAACATTTGGCTTTGACGATGGCGTAAGATTATTTCCAGGAAAGTCGGTCGTCGAACTTCTTGAGAAATCGAAGGGACATGTTTCATATCACACATTATGTTCCTCAGCGCAAGTAATGTTTCTACCACTTCACGCTTATCGAGTGCGCACGCTCCAAAGACTTGGATGATTTGACAGTCTTAAGAAGAATACTTTCGTCACTTAACTAGCTTGGTCTGTAATGATTTAACAATCAATGAGGTGTAGGCCTCTGGCACGTGCAATCTCATCTCTTGTTTCTTGCCTTCCTAGTGGTTGTAGTCGGTGATCAATTCTTCCTAATGAAGTTCACGGACTTCTTCGAAACCAGTGATCAGTACTCGAACTTGTGCGTGTCTTTGTTCCAGAAACGGCAGTACGACGTCGTATTCCACCAGTGGTGCATGTCTAGTATCACAGAACTCTTCTTGAAGTCGGTGCTGTGCAGCTTCCGGCACAGTGCGCAGAAATTGTAGTAAGTGAATGGCCTAATTTTGAACTTGCCCCTCCATGTGAAGTGCCTCTTGTACAGGTTGAAGTCCCTAGCCACTTTCTTAAGGTGAAGAGCCAATTGCCTCGGTGACTCGAAGTTTAGGGCATCGATGTACGATCCAGGTGGCGCAGCGTCGCTGTAGTTTGCGCCGCCATACACGACCGGAATAATGTCGTACATCAGTGGCTTGAATAGCTTCTCGGTCACATAGTCCCTGCATATGCAGTTCTCGAAGGACAGATAGAAGAAATAGTCTCTTGCGAACATCTTGTAGCACGAAGTCTCCATTTTTCGGGGGCATTTATTTTCGCCGCAGTCGCCGTACACGTCCACGTCGATGTACCTCCGGAGCTCTCGCACGTAGTGTTCTCGCTTCCCGGAAGTCTCGCAGCTGCTGACTGCCCAAGCTGCCATCTTGAACTTTCTCTGCCAGATGCTCTCCAGAGACTCCTTGTCGTACGGCTGTTCAGCTGGCATCAGTTTCGTGATCTTGACATAGTTGTCCAAGATATCCGAGTCGAGCCTGCACAAAACGCAGAGAACATTCTTATTTCAGCGGCGGTGAACGCGAATAAATACTGAGAAATGCTTCAACAGCACAAAGCGCATCTGTAATAGCGCCTATTTATTCGTCCAGAAGGCCCGCGAGATGGCGGATAGCTCCGGGCTCTCTGTCCCGACGTGAGAGATGCCCTCTACACCTGGGGTCTAGCCGAGCGTCCTTCAGGACTCCTTTTTTGGGTAATAAAATTCGCTACCACCAATGAGTTAAGTCGTCGTTTAAACAATTGACTGTCATGAATATTCATAGATTCTACTGATATATGAATCATAGTTTATATAACGTTGTGAATCAAGAGAACGACGAATAAAAACGTTTCACGGGAATGACCTGCAACTATGCCTCAAACAACGTCAAACGCCCAAAACGCTGTGGAGATAAATCAGCTGGTAAGCTGCAAACCCCCAAGATAAACGCAAATAAACCCTAAAGTAGCCATAACATACTTTCAGCATTGGCTTCCACTCCATCGAAACCCAAATGGCTTTGCCTAAATCAGCCCTTTGAATGCTTGATCAACCCGTCACCGTGATCTACATAATGTGTGCTCTTATTTTGAATTGTTCTTCTATGCATATCATTTTAAACAGAATAACATTTCATTGGCTACCGTGACTCATTTCAGAAGGTCAGGTGATTTCGCACACACAATTTAAACGTGAGGAATGCCACCCTAGCGTATGTGCAAAGCGTATAAACAGAAATAGAACGTTATTGAAGTTTTTGAAGTGTTGCTATAAAAATATTTGAACTCTGGGCCTCTAGCGCTAAATTTTTGCGTATAACATCGGCGGGATATGCAAATGGTAAAAGATAAAATAGCTACCATATGCAGTAAAAAAAGCTGGATGACATTGAAGACACGCTGCTCACAGCATCATGTCTCAAAAATAGAATGAAATCTCGTGTTAATTATATGAAAAAAATGCGATAAAGTATTATACAACGGAAAAACAGTGCAATGGTTATGCAATGCAGGGCACTAAATGTTTGTGCTTTGGAATAATGGTTATTCCCTGTAGATGAAATTGACCATGGATAAAAGAAAAGGCATTGGGGAGAGCAATAAAAACGTTTGTGCACCGATGGTGGCCAGTAAGGAAGGCCTTGGTAAACCTCTCTGCCTATCGTCTCTTGCATCTCCCTTTCTCTCCCCTTCTTTTAACCTACACTTTCACACCACGTCATGCGCTGCCGACGAAAACAACCACTTGTGCCGAAAATTATACTAGGATGTTCTATGCAGTGTATTTCTAAGGCGAAATCCTTATACACCCCCACCAGGCACAGAAATTAGTGTGAGTACAATACCATGAAAAATAAGTTACGTGACTTATGAAACACAAGCACCACATTCACTTCGTGTGTGTGACGTTCATATGGTCAGGGCAAAAAAAAATCACAATCCATTTTATTCATCAAGGCGAATAAAAGCGAAATAGTTTTTCATGTCACACAGATGTGTCACAGAACTTTGAACCACCACTGATAACACTTCATGAAACAAAACCTCGGTCGGGATATCTTTCTTTTTATTTTAGCATAACCTCTTCAAAATGTTTTCCATTCTAACCTCTTATTGCGGTGAAGTATGTCAACTTGTTTTTTGCGTGCACACGTTAGTGTTCGACGCCCTTCTGTTCCTCTTTTTTCCTTCTGCGCCAGGTGGGAGTTGGGTGTTTGCCCAGTTTCTCTGTACTGCGTTCTTGCTCTCTAACAAATGGAATGTGTAAGACATATGCAGAATCGGTTAATGTTGGATCTATTAGAGCCCTCAGGATCTGGCACTACCCGCCTCCTACAGACCGGTCTGTATATTACGGAACACGGAATTATAGTGCCACGAAAGAGCAGTCAAAGCCTGCGCCTCTTTCGGACACCCACAGAGCAGAAGCTGCTTCAACTGCTGGGGTTTCTTCAGCCAAGCAGCATAATATGTGAATAATAACATATCCCTATATATGCCAAATAAATCTCACGCCTCACTTGCAACGCAAACCAATGCCACGCAACACAGATTCACAACGTCTCCTAAGTCTGCGCAAGACACGCGCTGATTCTGACTGACATTTGGTCATACAAAAGACGTGAAGGCTTTCGTAATGTCCAAACCGCAGTACGCGCACTCAAAGGAACGGCAATAAATGTTGCCTTGACGCAGGATGGCCGCAATAGCGTCTCCGCATCGATTAAAACCGCTTTCCCCGACGTGTTTGAGGAGGTCGCAATAGGTCAAGAAGTGGCACATGTGGCCATGGATTCTCCAATCACAGAAATCTGCACGAATTCGCAGACTGAATGTCAATACTTCCTTCAAGGCACACGGCAAAACAAGGTTACACGCATTTCGCAAAACATTGCTTCCTTCGCCTTCGATGACTATGACACGTGTTCCTCGTACGTCAATGTGCTCCCGGCATGAGCACGTGAATGTACATGTCGAGGTTTTTCAGTGTGGACCGTAGAAGAGCGCTTACTGAATTCTGTCTGAAACCAGGAGAGGGCACTTGTGCGTATACTATATGCGCGTGTCATATTGCAGAAACGGCAGAAGCGATTTAACGGGCGCCCTTTCCTACTCCCTTACCTTTGGAACTTGGTCTGTAGCCAGCTTCGGAACAAAACACACAATTCCCTTCATATTGCACACCGATATTACCCCGCTCTCAATCAACCACAAAGCACCATCTGCCACGCGTCTTATGTGAATATTTTCCACTGTTTATAGAGTTGCCCCATGCTCTTGGTAATAGACCCTTTTTGCAATCCCTGCATTTCTTTCTGGCTCCTCGGTTTTGGGACGTTAAACCCCACATATCAATCAATCAATCTGGCTCCTCGGGCCACTGGCTCGGAAAACCAGCTGTGGCTGCTATAGACGGGGCCTGCATGCCTATAGAGGTGTCGGCAGGCAGGTTTAAGGGCGTCTGTATTAGAAAGAAACTTTTGTTCAACGTAGAACTCTAAGAGCATCTGCATACACGACATGGACAGCAACAAACGTGTTTAAACCATTTATTAAATGCGAAGCATTTATTAGCGAACATCGGTGACTTTGAGCGTATCTATCTATCTATCTATCTATCTATCTGTCTATCTATCTATCTACCTATCCATCTATCTATCTATCTATCTATCTATCTATCTATCTATCTATCTATCTATCTATCTATCTATCTATCTAGCCGCTTACGCTTGGGTGCTCTCGTGGTCAAACCCTTACCTCCCTTGGCATGAACCAAAATTAGCGTGAGTGGGTAAGATGGTTTGACGAATATGACGAGCTGCTCAAGACATGAATAACGTCCCAATCCCGTCGCGTACGTCGTCAAACACCCCTCGCCAGACAGTGGCACATACCCACGTGCGGGTATGTGTCACTGCTATGCGGGTATGTGCCAATGGGGATTGACACTTAGTATCTACCTAGGAATGACGAAAACACGCATGAGCAATTTGAACGCGTGAGCGTTAAGCAATACCCGACATCTGTAGTGTCGACCCAACGAAGGCATTGAATAAAGGTCAGTGTTAAGAAAAACCTGACACAGGCAGTATTGAACCCCCGACGAATGCAAACGATAAATTTCCGGGTCCCAGCAGAAATGAAACCCAAGCAATCTGCATGGCAGACAAGCATCTTACCCCAGAGCTACGCCCGGTCGCGGAACTTGTTTTCAAATAAACGAAAATGTTCTTTAAACGTCCATAGTGGTTGTAGCATAACCAATAGTGGTTGTAGCCTAGCCAAATTTGTTGCCATTACATATGTACTGCTTTGAAACAGCCGTTACGTTGGGTTAACGTCAATTGTGGTTAGGTGCCACGCGTGTAAGTTTATTTATGTAGCAGTGTCCAGCGCTAGCATCCTCGCAAGCATCAGCGCTTCATATCAGCTTCCGGTGTTGCCAATACGCATGTTCCAGTTTGCACTATTGCACAAGTGCAAACAGCTTGTTATATAAACATTTGCAATTTTATGTTGCAGATGTCTGTGCATAGACACATATATTTAGTGTAATTTCTTGACGTGTCACTCATATGAAAAAATCGCAACACAGTCGCCTTCCCTCCGCATGCTTCGCATAACGTCGATTCCCAGGTACGTGGGATCTGTCGATTTTTTTTCGCAGACGGCATTAACATTTCAACACAACATTTTCTTGTTAGGCGAACTTTAACAATTATCATAGAACAGACTTTATTTACATAAACATAATTATGATATATATATATATATATATATATATATATATATATATATATATATATATATATATATATATATGTTGACATGGCATTACTGCTGACAACCGATACGTCAGCCTACTAATACCAGGCCTCCGAAGGCGAAGTTTTCATCGTCCGTCACAGACCTAATAAAGGGAGAGACCAGTCTGTACTTAAAATAAATTGTGAAAGCTTTAGAGCACTGCACGCACTCTACTATGCGAGAGCCTTCAGCTTTCCCGGTTATGCACAAAATGTTTAGCTGCAAAGCAGTTCTTCGACTAACCTGTGTAACGCTGTCCGTTCGTGTCTCCGCACCAACGCGCTGCACCGCGCTCCTCTCGCTGTAGCTGCTGAAACGATGACAAGTAGGTCGAGTCGCTGCTGCGAGTTCACGTCACTCTCTTCCTTCCCGCACCAGCTGCTTGCTCCTCCGCCAGCTCGCAACACACTTCTCTCTCACTTCACCCTCTGCACCATCCACAAAGCTCGACCGCGCGTCGAGTGGAAACACTAGACAGACATAGTAGCATGTCCGAAGCAACGGCGTATGAACGCGGCCTGCCAATTGCTAGCAGACTGCGTCCGCACAGCTGCTGTGACGCATAACTAAATCTGCTTACTCTTTCGGCTCTTTTATTTGCGATGAAACTTACACAAAACCCAACCCACCTCCTGTGTCTTTGTGTTTCAAACAAACGTTTACTCGAGTAAACGCTACAGCAAGTTTCGCCTCAAACTGTTTTTCCAGCACCCGCGTCAACGCCTGTTTCAACGGGGTCATCGCCATGCGCACCCTGCTGCTTCGCATCTCATTAGGGTTCCTTTCGGGGAGATGGTTCATAATCTTTAGAAAAGTGTTTAGAAAAAGTGGTTAGCAATTTACTGTACTTCGTATACTACTATGGGAGAGCTGAAAGCCGTCCCAAAAGCTTCACAGTTCATGAAGCGGCTATGTAATGCAGCAAGAGGACCAGTCACGCACATTTACTTGGATTGTTTCAGATGAAAGTATCCATTCATTTCGGCGGCACTCAGAATGGCCCTTCAAAAGGCTTGTGTTTAAACACATGCTTGGCATGAAACTATCGCAAACGCAAAGTTTGCCTCACGTATGCAATTTGTCATTTTGGCTTGGTACGTTGTCCTGCAGCTATCTTTTACTCCACCACCACAAAATTACACGAACCCTTAAAAAAATTTGTTCTTCTTTGTTTACAACATGGCTGTCAAGCACTAAAAGCTACAGATATATCAACTTCCCTCATGTAGCGGTGTAACGGCACTAGTAGCGAACACACCCGAGTTTCGCAGCATGGGGAACACGGCTCAAATCTACTCCCACTAAGAAAAACTAATAGGGTCCCCTTTGCACACACCTAAGAAGACAGGCGAAGCAATCTTTAGGGGCGAAGCCGTCGACCATGCCTGTTCGATGTATGTAGTTGTTGTAGGTAGCAACCTCTCGTTTGATTCTTGGAATGTCCGCTAGATGGCAGCACTAGTGTATGATGAATATATTAAAAGATGTGAGATGGCGGTGCTTGCATGGAGTGTTGACTAGATAGACGGACCGACAGATTGACATACATACATACATACATACATACATACATACATACATACATACATACATACATACATACATACATACATACATACATACATACATACATACATACATACATACATACATACATACATACATACATACATACATACATACATACATACATACATACATACATACATACATACATACATACATAAATACATACATACATACATACATACATACATACATACATACATACATACATACATACATACATACATACATACATACATACATACATACATACATACATACATACATACATACATACATACATACATACATACGGACAGATGAATGGACGAACAGACAGACAGACAAACGAACGGATGGACTGACGCGGCCAGCGGACGGACCGATGGGTGGATGATTCACGGTTTATTGATAAAACCCCCAAAGCTTCGCCCCACACATATATCGTTCACACCGGGGACATGCTTTGATTCTTTAGGATCTCTCTCGTCAAGCTTCTTATTCTCGCACCTTCTATACATCAGTACACACCAGTTCTCATTGATCCCGCTAGAGGCTCCGGCGTGCTCTCTTGCACCTTCGCTCTTTCCAGTGATTTAGGCAAGCGGTGCGCGTTCCGGAAATTCCCACTGAAAACTGAAGCTAACTTAGTGAACACTCTTTGTTATCACTCTTCAGCGTGCTCGTCACCGCTTTGCAGCATGAACGCTCCACCCCAAACGCAAAGGCAGCAGCGTGGCGGGCTCGCACTGCAGCAGCCCCTCGAGCTCACCGCTAAGATCTTGCAGTGAGAGCCCGGGAGACCGAAGTGTAGCGGCCTCACCGTCATGCAAGTCTGCAGCTGCGGGCCGGCAAAGCAGCAGCGAAGTGGGCACGCCGTCAAGCAAACCCGGAGCTGAGGACCAGCGAAGCAAGAGCAGCACGGGCTCGTCGACAACTGGGCACTGCGGCAAGTGCCCCCCCGAAGCAGAAGCAGAAAATTCGCATGGTACCCGATCATATCCGAGCAAGCTCCTGTAACATCATTCAATTTGTGAATATGGCGTTGAGTTTTTTTCTCGGTTGGTGTGCTGCTCCTGCGTCCCCACCATCTGATAGCTTTCTACACATTCAGGATAGGAACCACCTCACCTTGTTTCGCACTGTTTCTGTGATTGGCCCACCCTTGACGAAGCTAAAATGCATGTGACTTCACCACGTGACGTCACTGTGCGTCATGCCACTGTGGCGCCATTATTACGTCATTAAATTATGAATTCCGGCGATATGGGATTGAACGTCATCACGTGATATTTTTTGGAGATTCATGCGGATGCAGACGGGAAACGCCGACGCGGGACGCCAGTGATTTTTTGTGTTTGATCAGACATAAGCAGCCTGGTCACACTGGCAGAGCTGCCCCGCTGTGGTGGTGTAGTGGCTAAGGTGCTCGGCTGCTGACCCGCAGGTCGCGGGATCAAATCCCGGCTGTGGCGGCTGCATTTCCGATGGAGGCGGAAATGTTGTAGGCCCGTGTGCTCTGATTTGGGTGCACGTTAAAAAACCCAGGTGGTCTAAATTTCCGGAGCCCTCCACTACGGCGTCTCTCATAATCATATGGTGGTTTCGGGACGTTAAACCCCACATATCAATCAATCACACTGGCAGAGCTAGTGTCGTTTCCAGCAAGTGCACTGACGGCTCCCGAATGACACGGCGGTGGTGTGCATTGGCTACATGATAAAAGGAGGTGATGGCGAGGGGCATTTAAGTAGCTCAACAGATCCACGTTATTTTAAAGATTCAATGGTTTTGATGTAACATTGTATCACAGCTCTGAGCAGCCATTAAAGCAAGTTTTACGTACAGTCGACCACGAAAGTTTACGGACCACGTGTGTGCAAAAGCCACCTCACGACACTTCCACTACGTCAGCGGCGCTCGACAGCAACGCAGCTCCTGAAAGCATTGCTACCCTAATTGATGGCCTGTCTCTCTTCTGACTGAATACAAATTATTTTCATCTGTCGCTTTTCAACGTGTCGCCCTTTAGGTATCTGTGTCTACGAGCGTCTGCCTGGAAAACAGTCTATGAGCATAACTGTTATCAGTCGCAATCTTCATCACAAAGCGACACCTAGCCGACGGAACGCCTTTCTATAGGCACGCCGTGATCGTTTCGATCCTCCAATGAAAACAACAATGTGATGGTCATGCTAAAGTCCCTGAAAAATAAACTAGCGTAGCGCCATTCGTATCAATGCGCAGACTCCTCTGCCCTTGCGTGCATTGCAGATAGTAAACGACGCTAGTTGAGGGGCTGTATGGCTCCTGGCCGCAAAGATGAGCTTGTGCTCATGTTTCCGTTAAAGCGCATCTGGGCGCTGCGGTTCTAGGTTATGCACCAAAAGAGTGATTGAGAAAGAAAAAAAATATAAAAAGTAACGTTAAATACGACGATGTGACGTGTATATAAGAAAGTGGCATGTAGTGGCAAAAGACATCACCGCAAAGCACGCAATACTCAACGCGATAGCCCACCGTTTGCATGCAGACGTGCTCAGCGGTGACGCTCTCGATGGCAGCGCCACTGCTGTCCGTGTACTAAACTCGGCGGTGCTAAGAATCTGCAGCATGACGCACTAGCTTTTGTGAAGGTATCGCAAACGCCATTTTGTTTGTCCACTTCCGCGGTGTTTGTTTGTGGCTAGGCGTGCGCGCTTGGCATTGTTGTGTAGCCGGAGTTCGACCGCGCGTGAGTGTGTGCACGGTAATCCTGCACGTTTCGGGATGTCGACCTGCTGTGCCAGCGGTTGCAAAAGCAGGTACAGCAGAGGAAAGAAGCTATTTTCGCTTCCGCGAGGAAAAGACAATGCCGCTCGGCAAGAAGTGTGGCTCCAGCGTATCGGAAGGACTGACTCGGACCCTGTATCGTCGCGACTTTGTGAGGTGAGTACCGGCGAGCTAAACTCTATCGTTTCGCTTGTATTCGTGTTTACAGTGTTGCGGTACTGTCAAGCTCGAGCATCACACAAAGAGAGTAACCGCGTCGATGGTAAACGTGCATGCCAGTTGAAACGCATGCCGCGTTTAGTGCCGTGTAAACGTTGCGTCTCTGGCTTGATCCATGCCGACCGCGGCGGCTGAATTTTCGATTGAGGCGGAAATGTTGGGGGCCTGTGTACTTAGCATTACATGCATGTTATTGAATACCAGGTGGTCGAAATTTCCGTAGCTTTCCAAAAGGGCGTCCCTCATAATCAAATCGTGGTTTTGGAACGTTAAACGCCAGATATTATTATTAATATTATTATTACTCGTTTGATCCAGAAATAATCGTCGAATATGTTACAAAGTAAATGTAATGGATACATTGAAGTGCTAAACTAAACTTTGTTTATTGGCCGACGTATAGTTAAATGACTCCCGCGTGTATGTGTGTATGGGTGTAAGGCTTTATGTATAAAGGCGTGGGCAGCGACCTGAATGTCGCATCATTTCGTTTAAGCATGTGCTTCAGCGCGCTCAGTATTCAGAAGCTCTGTGGTTGAAATAAGGACACGCAAGGCTAAATGGTGCGTATTTCTACATACTGTACGCACCGTGTGCTAGTCTAGTGGGAAGAGAATATGGCAAACAGTGCGTAGTCGTGTACGTGTTGACACTAAAGGTTATTTTAGTTTCTTTTAGAGCGTGCTGTTTCATTGTGTAACAGTAGCCGCGAATATTTCCTTACCTAGGACCACTTCACTGCGGACCAATTCGAGCCGATACTGCTGTGCAAGTTTGGTACTAAGAAGTTGAAGAGAGACGCGGCGCCTACGATCTTCAGTCAAGAGCATTTGCAAACGTCAGGTAAGCCAATCGCGTTAAAAAACTGGAGAATGTTTAGTCCGTCTTCATTGTTTTCTGCATCACCCATAATTACTTCTCAGCCTTTCACTAACCTGAAACATGTCGTCTTGTATATAGGCGTTGTCACTGTTTGTGTATAGCTAATGGCTCTTCTTTGGTATAATTAATGCATTTTTTTCATTATCCAGAATGCAATGATTCAGCCCGCTCATCTTGTGGCCTTAATCTACTACTAACAGCAGCCGCTCTTGTTGATGGTGAGTTGACGGTTAAGCACATCTCACGCCTTTTCCCTCTTCGTTATCATTAATACATGTTTGGATTATACAGAAGCCAAAGAGACACACTGCCCATCAGCGACGAATGTGCTTCTGACACCAGCTGTTGTTGATGGTGAGTACTTACTGCATTTATTACTTACTGTAATTACAAACGTGCTTTATGCCTTCATTGATGTTTTATAATTTGCAGGCTATGGATTTAACAGTGATGCCACTCAAGCAGGGTTAGGTTCTTCACAAGGTAACGTAGCTAACACACATGCTGCATGTAGTCGAAGCATTGTACGGCTTGTAACTTGTATCCATTGGTTTTTATATTTTACAATCATGTCTGTAGGGGTGTGCTGCAGATCCACAACATTTTGCTCCGCAGTATGGTGTTCAGCACATTGCAAGCATTGAAAGCATTGTGGCTTGGGTTTTGGCATGCATTCTTACTACTGAAAAATTGTAATGCACCTGTGCGTATTGTAAATGCTTCAAGTAATGTTGATGCTTGTTTGCCAAAATGCGATGTAACAGAGATGATGGTCTTCTTCAATTTGTCTTTATCTTTTTTTAGGTCACACTGCCACTGATTCAGCACCATCGGATTTTCCAGAAGGTAATGGCAGTGACATGTTGCTTTCAAATTTCACATAATTTATTGTTGATCTCATGTTGCAGATGCACCTTCAAGTTCCGAATGTGACGCACGGCCAGCTTGTTCAACAGCTTGTTCAGCAGGTGAGTGCTACTTTTCATTATTTGTATAGGCATGTGTCTGCCAGATGGTTTTGTTGGTTCCAACTATCATATGTGCGCAAGTGTGGACACTACCCATGAATCGAGCTGCCAGCCATTTCAAGCTTTGACGGTGCCTGTTGAGTGTGAGTGAAATTTCTGTTCAGTATCATATACATTTTTTAATTTTAGTCACTGGCCATCCCTCATTTTCTGTGCTGCAACTGTGCTAATTTAAAGCTTTGGTGACTGTACCGGTCTTCAGTACTACTAAGAAGATTATCCGTCATTTACAGCTCAGCAGAACTTTTGTGCTGCCTGTGGAGGATTTCTGTCTGCTGAGGGCACAGCTGATGTCACCGGTAAGTGTTCAGTGCTACTGTTCTCACACAATATGCAATATACACTTGAGTGTGACACATCGCCGCCTACAGGAAAATACGTGCACGCTCATAACAGATTGATATATTGGTACATTTAATAGTGCGGATGCGCTCCAAGTACTGGTGCCCTGTTTTGTTTCTTTTGCTGGTATGCTCATTCTTGTAAAGCGAGAGTAGTCGCACACAACGTAAGTTTATTGGAGGAACATGTAAGCTGTGTTTTGTGTACAGTAATGCATAGCACACTGCTACACACTGCGCAACATCATCACACTATCACTTGTGACACGCAATCAGCTGCCGTCTTGTAGCAACTCTGTCAAAAAAAGCTACAAAAGTGGAACCATGGCACTCTCCCCACTTTGAAATAGCCACCGCCATTGATAACCCTACGTCATAACTGAGAGTACGTGCCATATATTCATGTCTTTACTCATTACTAACTATTGGCATAGCTAGGAGGTGGTACACCAAACACTTGCTGCTCCCAAAATGTCTTTCTGCCTTCACACGCAGAGTACAAGGTGAGACGTGACCATACTTGACTGTCCTGCCCTTATTTCGTATCAAGGACACGCCCCCACCAAAAAATAGTTCAGCTGCATGCATTGCGGGTTCTGCGCAGCTCCATTTGCCCCTCTTCATTGAGCAACAGTGTCAGCTTATGCTGTTTGTTAAACCCACTGTTGTGTTCTCGAAAAGTTACGCTTACACTTTTCTGCTGAATAATATGGAGTGGCACTGATTTTTTTTCGTTTCTTTAAATCCTTATGGTTCTCGCTCACATGCTAGTCTGGGTTAAATAGTGAAATTTTCAAACTCTTGTCACTTCCTGCTCAATCTGTGCTTTGCAGGCTCCAGTTCAAGTAGTTGGGATGCTGATCAAGCAGTAGTAGCTGCCCTTCATAAAAGAATAGCTACATTGGAAGAGTGCTTGAACAACATGAAGCGGAAAGTGCTACACTGCGACAACAGAAAAAGCAGAGCAAACCGTAGAAACCATGAACTCACGCGAAACATCAAGAAGTACCTGTCACCAGATCAACTGCAAGGCATGTGGACTACCAGTATACGAGGGAAGCAATGGTCTACAGAGACTATACAGAAAGGCCTCAAGCTCCGTTTGGCATGTGGATCCAGAGGCTACAATGCGGTCAGGGAGCTTGCTGTACCCCTTCCGAGTGAAAGAAATTTACAACGTCGTGTTGAAAACTACAAGTTCTCACCAGGAATTCTACATGAGGTGCTGAAGTCCCTTGCTTTAAAGGTGAAAGGATGGTGTAGCTGAATATATTTGTTACATTTATTCTCGTGAGCATCTCTTTCAGCAGTACACCTTGAGCAAAAGGTGAAACCTTTTCCAGAGCCTTCCACTATGGCAAGTCTCATGATCGTATCATGGTTTTCGCACGTAAACCATAATATTTGTTAAGCTTTCGTGTGTTGCTAGTGCCATTGTTAGTGCCTGTCACTGCGCTCTTTGTCGTGCACGTTTTAGCGGCCATTCATAAAGTTTCCACAACATATTCTCACCTTTCCTTCACTTATAATTTCAGGTCCTCTAACTAGGCACAATTCCACATAAATTTTAATAGGTGATAATCTTCTTGCATGCAAACATCGAAATACAGCTTGCACTGTGCACTACCTGTTTATTCTTGAAAAGCATTGTATTTTAAATATCTTTATTAATGCCTTTGTTGTCTAATGCATGTTGCATATTTCAGATAACCACCATGAAGGAGCATGAGAGGCATGCAGTTCTGATGCTCGATAAAATTCAGTTGAGCTCAGGGCTTGCGTTTGACCAAACGACTGGCACTGTTATTGGAAGGCCAACTTTACCTTTCGCCGACGGTTCTCTGCCACATGCTGCAGTGGCAACGCATAGACTTGTTTTCATGCTGGGTGGGGTTACACAAAGATGGAAGCAGACAGTTGCTTATCATCCTACCGGAAACTCGTTCAGCAGTGCTGCAGTTCAAGAACAGTTGATTGAAATTATTCAGGAATGTGAAACAATCGGGGTTCGTATCGATGCAGTCGTTAGCGACATGGGTGGTGGGAATATGGCGCTCTGGGGAGAATTTGGCATAGTTGTGGGAAAGCATTCTGTGTCAAGAGTTTCTTGTTGTCATCCTGTTGACCAAGATCGCAAGCTTTATTTTATGGCAGACACCGCACATTTGCTAAAGAACTTGAGGAACCACCTCACACGTGGTCAATCGATTTTCCTTCCCGAAAATGTGGTCAAAAAGCACAAGCTGCCTTCGAATGAGGTTAACCTTGTGCCGCTTCAGAAGCTGGTAGAAATAGACTCTGAACTGCAATTAAACATAGCACCGCACTTGAAACAATTCTTCTTGGACCAGTGTGTGGCCAGTGTTTTTTTCTTTTATTTTATTTTTGGTCCCGAATAGCTAGTATTGCTACATTAATTGATACGGTGTTATTATTCTGTGTTATTATTATTTATGTTTATTACTTATGCTATAGCCGTATTTTATTGTATGTAGCACTTTTTTATTTTTTGTTTATTTTTCTCGCACTTTTTATGCATATGTATCTATTTTCACTTTTTCTTCCTGCAATCTTCCTGCTGGAAATCTATGTAAATCGCTGTATATGTACATACGATATGGTATTCTGTTTTACTTGTTGGTTTTCTCGTCACTGCACCGGACTACTTGTTGTTACTGCCCTATATAGTCTGGTCGTTGGGTCTCGTCAAGCTACTTATGTAGCTTTTAACCCAACGCAACCATCCAGCATGTATAAACTGGAAAATAAATTGAATTTAATTGAATTGGACCCAGGACACTATGAGAAAATGAAAGTGGGGCCTGCATTTTCGTCGCTAAATCACGATAGTGCAGCTGCACTACGTTTCCTGGTCCAAAGGGGAGATTTGCCCCAAGAAGCGTTGACAACAGCATGGTTCATAGAAACCATTTATAGGTGGTTCAAAGTACTGACATCACGTACAACGAAGTTTGGCATCAGCAAGTTAAATGATCAGAAATATGAGGACTCACTGTTTTTTTAAAGGATATGGTAACTCTTTTTACAGATCTGAAGATAGGCTCTCCATCGAAACACGTGTGGAAGCCTGTGCAGACGGGCATAATTTTGGTTTGTAAAGTTGCATTTGAACTGCAGCATTATTATCTTAACGAAAAGGGCTTCTTTTTTGTTTTGCTCAGCCGATTTGCCCAAGATGCTCTTGAGAATTTGTTCGCCACTCTGAGGGCGAAAAATGCAGTACCAAAAGCTCTTCAATTTCGTAGTGCTATTCGAGCTGCTACTTTGGCAAAGTTCTTTCAGCCCAGTAAAAGTGGAAGCTATGCTATCGACGATGCTCCTTCCCTAGTTGGCATCGAAAATTGCCACGCAAGAGCTCCTAACAGCAATGATACAGAAGCTGCTGAATATCCCAGTGATCTTCTCGACATAAGCATGTTGGAGCATGAGTCTTTTATTTACCTTGCTGGGTTTCTGGTAAAGAGTGTTGCAAAGCACACAGGGATTTGTGGATTTGTGAGCAGTGCAAAACTGCCACAGTGTCGAACGAAGCTAGTGTGCTCACAAAGGTGCTCACCTCACCGCTTCCTCCGACAAGACGAATGCCGTATAACCAACATGCCCCACAACGTGGCCCCACAACGTGGCCCAATAGTGAGTCTCCACTTACCTACCAGCGTCGGAAAACCAATTTGTGGCGTACCGCTGACCGACGACCGGTATGCTTTCATTGTGGCGAAGCTGGGCACGTCTACAGAGTTTGCCGGTATCGCGACGCTCAATACTCGAGATTTCCTCGCTACCCTGATTACATTGCGTACGACAATCAACGCATGTACAACTACGCCCCTGTGAACACACCGCCGCAGAATCCAGTAATGCCCAGATCACGTTCTCCATCTCCTGCGCGGCCCAGTTGGCCGCGTGGAGTTGCACTACAACTGTTTAAAAGTTACCTAGAAGATCGTTATCAATATGTAAAACTGAATAACACTATTTCTGCAAAGAGAAAGTTGAACCAAGGACTCCCCCAAGGGTCTATACCAGGGCCATTATTGTTACTTGTCTATATAAATGATATTATCGATATACCTCATTCTCCTGAACTTATAATGTACGCTGACGATACGAATGTTTTCTTTTCATCAGACAATCTAATATCACTTGAGGTCAGTGTAAATAATTATCTAAGCAATCTTTCAAATTGGTTAAGGCAAAATTGACTGCGCTTGAATGCAAAAAAAAAACAACCTATATGATATTCCGACCTATAAACAAACCTATTAGTAACATAGCTGTAAAATTCGAAGGAAATTGCATCGCACATGTTAGGGAACAAAAGTTTTTTGGTGTATGGTTTCAGGAGAAATTAAACTGGAATACACATGTAAATCATCTGATCACCGCATTAGCGCGAATAGTTGGTTGTTTTTTTAGAACAATGCACTTAATCCCATTGAGGTTAAAAATAAGTATGTACTATGCACTCTTCCATTCTAAAGTAAGTTATGGGATGTTAGTCTGGGGAACGACATCACAAGGGAATTACCATAAGTTAATAACTATACAAAAGAAAATATTGTGCTGCTTTGAAAATTACAGGGGGAATCTACAAGACTTGCGCACTGCTCCACTATTCATTAAACATTCCATACTCAGAATTGATCAAATATATCATTTTAAATTACTTCAGTTAATTCAAAAGACTAAGCTATATGAAGAAAATTGCACCGAAAGACCACACTACAGTATGCGAGAACAAAAGAAACGAGCTCCTAGAACAAGAACCAAGTATGGAAAACAAAGTATTGCTTACCAGGTACCTCAGGTTTTAAATACCCTTGCAGATCAATTGAACTTTAGGGCTAGTAGTGCGACTTTCAAGAAACAAATAAAAAACATATTTATAACCACCGGTCTACACTATCGAAACTACGTAATGAAGTCTCATGCCTCTGCAAATGCTTAAATTGTTCATAAACTTCTATGTCAATTATACGAGTGTACACAGCGGAATTCATTGTATCCGCATGCATTTTGTGTCTGTTTTTGAGTTTGTTTCATTGATATTGTTTAGATGTGAATTATAACGACATTGACCTCTAATTCTTAAAATGTGTTATGTAAACTTCTTGTGCTATTTATGTTTGAATTTTGTGTTTCCAATTTCAGGTTGCTTGAAACCAATGTATTGAATATATATCTTGTTTAAGCTTTGCACTGTCACGGACTGCGGAGGGACAAGGGCCTTTGTCAGGCTGTTCGCCTTTAGCCCTTTGCCCCTGCAGTGAGCTCTGTATCCGGCTTACTGTAAATAAAAATACTACTACTACTACTACTATTACTAATCGTCGCAGTTTTGCCGACGTAACCAGGGGCAGGTCCCCTAGCCCGCGACGGGGAAACTATACGCAGTGACCTCGGGGTGTGGGGTTGCCAATATTCGAAATTCCGAACAGCCCCCATTGCAGACAAATGACAGCTCGAAGCCATCGATACCGAAGAAGACGACAGCAACGACTAATTCGACGAATGAGACAACTTCCGACGTAACCGACGTTATCAGCACTGACCTCGTCGTTCACATTGACGGCCACCAAGCGACGGCTCTTGTGGACACTGGCTCCCACTTTTCTATAATAAGTCTACAGCTAGCCGAAAGACTAAGGAAGGTGAAAATGCCATGGCAGGGATCCAATATAAGAACTGCAGGAGGTCAGTTGATGACACCGGTTGGAAAGTGCACGGCCCGACTCTTCATTGCTGGTTCCACCTTTGTCGCCACCCTCGTCATTCTCCATGAGTGCTGTAAACAGCTCATATTGGGAATGGATTTCTTGCGCGAATACGGGGCTGTGATTGACATCCGTGACAGAAGCGTAACGTTCACTGTAAGCTCGGAGACTGCTACAGATAAGGAACACCAGCCACCTCGCTTCCGTATTGCCGATGACGACGTCATACTGCCGCCACGAAGTATTTCTCTCGTATCCGTGCACTGTGACAAATTACAAAATGGTACTGGCATCGCTGAACACATCAAGGAGCTCGCATTCACTAGCGGCATTTCTGTTGCCAGGGCTGTCATCACTGTTATTGATGGATGCGCTGAACTGCTATTGACAAATTTCAGCAGAGAACGCCGACACATAGTTAAAGGCACGGCTATTGCCTATTTTGACGAACTCTCGCAAACAGAAGATTGTCATTTAGTGGAGGAAGCAGCAGCGTCTACTATCACTACACCGACACCTGTCGACGTTGGTCCAATGTTATCTCCCATTGAGCGAGACTGCCTTCTCACGCTGATCAACAAGTTCCACGGCTGCTTCTCATCCACATCTAGAGTTGGTCAAACGGCACTGACGAAACACCGCATCATCACGGATTCCGATGCCAGACCCATCCGTCGAAATCCTCATCGAGTCGCCCCAAAGGAGCGTGAGGCAATTCAAAAACAGGTGAAAACGATGCTAGAAGATGGTGTTATTCGGCCATCTAACAGTCCTTGGGCATCACCTGTAGTACTCGTCAAAAAGAAGGACGGTAGCTTGCGTTTCTGTGTCGACTACCGTAAGCTTAATCAGATCACAAAGAAGGACGTCTACCCTCTGCCGCGTATTGATGATTCATCGGATAGACTACGAAACGCACGCTACTTTTCGTCTATGGACTTAAAAAGCGGCTACTGCCAAATTGAAGTGGATGAGAGAGATCGTGAGAAGACCGCCTTTGTTACGCCCGACGGACTTTATGAATTTCAGGTTCTTCCTTTCGGTTTGTGTTCGGCGCCAGCAACATTCCAGCATCTCATGGACACAGTTCTGTCGGGACTTAAGTGGCAAACCTGCTTGGTGTACCTCGATGACGTGATTGTCTTTTCAGCGATTTTCGAGGAACACTTACGAAGGCTCGTAGCAGTTTTTGAAGCAATACGCTTGGCCGGTCTTACTCTCAAACCAGAAAAGTGCCACTTCGGCTTCCACCAACTTCGATTCCTCGGTCACGTCGTGAGCAGCCAAGGGATCCGACCCGACCCGGATAAAATTGCCGCCATGGCAAACTTCCCGACGCCATCAGACAAAAAATCAGTGCGACGTTTTTTAGGACTCTGTGCCTATTACCGGTGGTTTATTGCTAGTTTTTCGCGCATCGCATGGCCATTGACACAGCTTACTCGGGAAGATACCCCCTTCAGATGGGGCGAAGACCAACAGCAGGCATTTCACGAGCTTCGTCAGCGAATGCAAACACCCCCCGTGCTGGCCCACTTCGATGAAGACGGGCCGACAATACTTCATACAGACGCTAGAAATTTGGGTCTTGGAGCAGTGCTCGTACAGTCGAAGAACAACAACGAAAACGTGATCGCCTACGCCAGCAGGACGCTGTCCCGAGCTGAAGCTAATTACACTACGACGGAAAAAAGAATGTCTTGCAATGGTATGGGCAGTCCTGAAGTTTCGTCCTAATTTGTACGGCCGCCCATTCACCGTTATCAGCGATCACCACTCTCTCTGTTGGTTAGTCAACTTGAAAGATCCGTCTGGCCGCCTTGCACGATGGAGTCTTCGGCTCCAAGAATTTGACTTCACTGTTGCCTACAAGTCGGAAAAACGACACACCGATGCCGACTGTCTTTCTCGGTCTCCTGTTGAGACGGCATCCCCAGACAACAACGATGACGACACGGCCTTTCTCGGAATTGTGGACACTGCGCCTTTTCTCAACAGCAGCGTGGCGATGCTGAGCTGAACCACTTATGGATTACCTACAAGGGCGAGCGAATAGCGTTCCGAAGTTATTTGCGAGAGGGCTGCCGTCGTACTGCTTGCGAAATTACGTTCTTTATAAGAGGAACTTTTCACCCACCGGCAGCAGCTACTTGCTCGCCGTTCCTTCTTCGCTTCGCCATAAGGTACTGCAAGCCTGTCACGACGAACCTACCGCTGGTCACTTTGGTTACGCAAGAACATTGGCGAGGATAAGGCAGAACTATTACTGGCCAAGACTTGCCGAAGTTATCAAAACTTACGTGCAGGCATGTCTAGATTGCGAGAGCCGCAAGCCACCATCCATCAAACCAGCTGACCTGCTGCAGCCTGTTAGAGGGCCGGCGACACCGTTTTGCACAAATTGGCATGGATTTTCTGGGCCCCTTCCCAAAGTCGGCCACTGGAAAACAGGTGGATAATCGTCGCCACGGATTACCTGACCCGACACGCGGAGACAGGCGCTCTGCCACGTGCAACGGCAGCTGAAGCGGCGCAATTTTTCATCGAAGTCATCGTCTTAAGACACGGTGCTCCCGCAATAGTCATCACCGACAGAGGTACTGCGTTCATGGCCGAGCTTTTGGACACCATTTTCCGACTAAGTGGTACAGCTCACAGGTAGACAACGGCGTATCATCCCCAGACCAACGAGCTCACCGAACGCCTCAACAAGACCCTGGCTGACATGATAAGCATGTACGTAGATGTAGAGAACAAGAACTGGGACATCATTTTGCCCTACGTAACGTTCGCGTACAACGCTGCTCGTCAAGAGACCACTCGGAAGACACCCTTTAGTCTCCTTTACGGACGCGAGGTTACAACAACGTTAGACGCAATGCTCCCTCATGAAAATGATGGCAATGAGACAGACGCCGAAAAGTTTACCCAGCTAGCAGAAGAAGCCAGACAACTCGCCAGGTTGCGAATCACCAAACAGCAAGACGACGATGCCAGTATTACAACCTCGGGTACAGACCCGTCATATACAACGTGGACGACAAAGTATGGGTCTGGACACCTCTCCGAAAAGCTCTTGCGAAGATACTTCGGACCCTACAAGGTTCTGGGACGCATTCGTGACGTCAACTACGAGGTTGTTCCGGACGGCGGCAGTGTTCAAAGCGGCGCAGACATTCACCAGAAATTGTCAACGTGCTTCGGATGAAGCCTTTTTTTCAGTGACTAACTGTGCAGTTTTGGTTTCGCCTTGCTTCTCAAACGTTTAACATCGGGACGATGATTTTTTTAAAGGGGGAATAATGACGCGCGTATGTGCCAGTGGTGAGGACAACGAAGCAGCGCGAGTGTCCTTGGCCGAGGGCAAAAGACGAAGAAGTTGTTGCAGTCTGTTTTGCTGTGGTCGATAAATCGTATTTGTTTGAGGCGCTTTGTGTGCTCGTCAATCTCGCGTCGTCACAATATGAAAAACTCTTGGTCCCTGCTTTGCCATATGTTAGACCCATGCTCCTCGCGATGTGAAAGTAATAAGCGAATGACGAAACTCTTTTTTGAAGTAGAAAAACAAGAGCAAGACGTCGAAACGGCTCTTAAAATTACGTATTTCCCTGGCCCGAGGCGAGAATCGTTACCTACCTACAGTGGAGCTCCCATTGCAGAGTGGATGCACCAATGGCAGAGGCGGAAGTTTGGGCTGCCCTAAGCAAACTTCGCACCACATCTGCTCCAGGACTAGATAGAATCACTAACAAGACAGACACTCCGAATTTAGACTCCAAGACAGTGGCAGCTCTTACCGATTACATGAATCAACAATGGGAGCAGGGTACGCGGCCCCAGGAATGGAACTCAGCTAATGTGACTTTCATACCCAAACGTAATAAGCCGTTAGACCTTAATAATTTGAGACCGATCTCTCTTACCTCATGTACAGGAAAACTGATGGAGCATGTAATTCTCAATCGTCTAATCGCTACATGGAACAAGAAAAACTGTTTCCTCTCACCATGTACGGCTTCCGAGCGGGACTCTCCACTCAGGATGTTATGCTGCAGCTTAAGGAAGATGTGCTAAATCCTACTTTTCCACACATCACCAGATCCATCCTTGCATTGGACCTGACTAAGGCTTTTGATAATGTTTCTCACTCCTCGATTTTACAATCTCTTAGTGAACTAAACGTAGGCTCTCGCACGCACAGGTATGTCTCTGCCTTTCTCAGCAATAGGTCCGTCTGCCTACAGTTGGGCACATTCAAAACCGATTCCTTCCGCTAGGTGGCAAAAGAACGCCCCAGGGATCGGTTTTGTCCCCGTTCCTTTTTAACGTTACTCTCATATCGCTAGCGCGAGAACTTGTCAAACTTTCTTCCATCAATGACTCCTTGTACGCGGATGACATCACCATCTGGGTCAATGCTGGCAACCATAGCGAAAATCGAATTAAAGCTTCAGTTGGCGGCTGACATTGTTGTTAAACACGCCGACAATATTGGGCTCACCTGCTCGGCGGCTAAATTGGAACTCCTAGTAATTGACTTTAAAAAGCAAGATACATGTCGCATTCAAGTCATGCTTGATGACACCCCTATTTGCAGGGTCAATAAAATCAATATTTTTAGGCCTTAATATTTCCGACAATGGTTCGAACGCTGACACTACAAAGCTAATCCGCACCTCAGTTCATAATACAGCTTCCGTCATTAAGCGCATATCCAATCGTCATCGCGGCATGAGGGAAGCAGACACACGCCGCCTCATACAGGCCTTTTGCCTATGCAGAATTACCTATTCTATCCTCCTACCTCTATCTCTCACTTACGGAGATCGAGCAACTTAACAGACTCATTCGTAATGCCTATACAACTGCGCTCCATCTCACTAAATCAAGAGCCACGGATAAACTATTTCAACTTGGGGTGCACAACACTCTGGGAGAGCTTGTAGAGGCGCATATTTCAGCCAATATCAAAGACTATCACTCACAGAAACAGGACAGGTACTCCTGCGCCGACTTGGAATCAACATTCCTGGTCACACCACGGCCACGCACGCAGTTCCCGTCACTATTAGCAGCAACCTATTAATCCCGCCACTCCCCAAAAATACTCACCCAGAACAAATCGGGCACGACGGGAAGCTCGAGCCAAGTCCCTTCAGAAGCGCTGTCCCCTCCTGATTCTCCCGCAGTTTATGTAGGCGCGGCCGAATATGTAGATCATCGAGCTTCGCGGTAGCCGTCGTAGATAGATTTCAAAAACTGGTCGCTAGTGCGTCCCTTCCAAATTCGACAGAATCCCTGGAAGCAGAGGAGGCGGCAATTGGCTTTAGCAGCCATTGTTTACTCCTCCACTGAGTACATTTTTTCCGATTCAAAAACTGCAATTCGTAATTTCGCCACTTTCCGAATTCATTCTCCGGCTGATAAAATTCTTGAATCATCTCCTCCACCTCATCACCCTCCTCTGGGTCCCTGCGCACTGTGGACACCCAGGCAACAGGGCCGCTCACACCCAAGCCCGAGCACTCGCCAACCGGGCTCACAGCGACCTGCCATCGCTTCGAGGTGCCAGGGATCGACTCCTCAGCTATCACGATATCACGCTGTTTTACCGAAATTCCCGCCTAACGTATCCCCCACCACATAAATCTCTTTCCAGAAGTGACCAGGCTTTGTGGCGCAGACTTCAAACGGCCACAGTGACGACTCCTTTTATTCTCTCCCTTTTTACACATGGCGAAACCTCGCCTCATTGCAACTTATGTCCTAGCACCAGAGCCAACCTTCCAGCACATATTTCTCAACTGTCCATACAAACCAAGCCCCTGTGGCAAGGGCTGCTCTGCGCAGCTCGCAACCGGGTTTACAGTTCCGGAAAGTGAGCGGGGCCAGAAGGGTCGCCGAAGCACAGCAGTGCCCGGCCACCTAAAGCGGCCGAGGGCTCATCGTCAACCTGATTCACTTCCCCTACCACACCCCCCCCTCAAATAATTCTTCGGATCAATAAAGTTGATTACCTATTTACCTACCTCCCTCTTTTCGTGACAGAGGGACGCCGGACGCGCTGAAACGCGCATCCGTCAAAGCAACGCAGCGCAGCGCGCGCCTGCGAGTATATGGCAGGACTAGCGCCTGGCATGGCAACGCCGGCGTGACGCAAATACATGAACGCCGATGAATGCCTGCACCGCGTCACGTCGACATTTATTGGCGCCTTGACTGTGACATGTAGTCGTGTTCTCACATGACGCGCATCTCATGATTATCATGTTTGCGCCAGTCACATACCTTCGTCATTCATTGACATCACGTAATCCAAATTTGGCATACGTGAAGCTAGCAAAATGGCCGCGAGCGCATCATGAGCGTAGCATGTAGTCATGTCGTAACATGACACGCATCTCGCGTTTATCATATTTGCACCAATATCATATATACCTTCGTCATTCATTCACATCCCGGAATACCAAATTTGGTATAAGTGAAGCTAGTGAAACGGCCGCCAGTGCATAATGAACGTGGCAAGTGGTCATGTTGTTACATGACGTGCATCACATGATTATCATGTTTGTACCAGTTACATACCTTCGTCATCCATACCCGTACTGTAATACCAAATTTCGTATAAGTGAAGCTAGCGAAACATCCGCGAGCACATCATGAGCATGGCATGCAGTCATATTGTTATATGACACGTATGTTATGATTTTCATATTAGGGTCTGCCGCTTGTGTTCGCCATGCAATCATGCCATACCATACCAGTTTTGCAACATGCATTGTGAACGAGACCATCGCAAGAGCTGCAGGACCATAAAATGGAATTCGTGACATTCATGACATCCACCTCATGATTCGCATGTTACGACTAGTCAAATATGTTCTTCATACAGTTTGTTATGTCATGCCAAGTTAGGTATCGATACCATTATCGAAACAGCCAGGAGAGCTAAAAATCGTAGGCGGCTAGATAGATAGATAGATAGATAGATAGATAGATAGATAGATAGATAGATAGATAGATAGATAGATAGATAGATAGATAGATAGATAGATAGATAGATAGATAGATAGATAGATCGATAGATAGATCGCTAGATCGCTAGATCGCTCGATCGCTAGATAGCTAGATAGCTCGATCAGCTAGCTCGATCGCCGCTCGCTCGCTCGCTCGCTCCTCCTCGATCGCGCGCTCGATCGCTAGCTCGATCGCTCGCTCGATAGCTCGCTCGCCGCTCGCTCGCTCGCTCGCTCGCTCGCTGCTCCTCGCTCGCTCGCTCGCTCGCTCGCTCGCAGCTCCTCGCTCGCTCGCTCGCTACTCGCTCGCTCGCTACGCTCGCTCGCTCGCTCGCTCGCCTCGCTCGCTCGCTCGCTCGCTCGCTCGCTCGCTCGCTCGCTCTCTCGCTAATCGCTCGCTCGCTCTCTCGCTCAGCCTCGCTCACATCGCTCCTCGCTCGCTCGCTAGCTCGACTCGCTCGCTTTCCGGCCCTCGCTCGCTCGCTCGATAGCTAGATAGCTAGCTGCTAGATAGATCGATACTCCGCTCAAAGTCGCCGAAGTTCGCTAAGAAATGTTTCGCATGTAAAAAAAACATCGCTGATCCCTCTATAATAGGAAATGGTAAAACACAAAAGTTAAACATGTCTTCAGAGCGGTTTTTGAGTGATTATTTTACTTTATTACACCATACGGGCAAAAAATGAAAATATATAGCCTCAACGGGAGCAGAGCTCACAGCTCTTCGTGCCGCATTGCAATGCATCAACGACCACAGCCACAAAAATGGACAATTTTCAGCGACTCAAAGGCGGCCTTGCAATCCCTTCTATCACCTTTACGCCACGGCCCGTACGAACAGCTGGTATTTGAGATTGCAGAAAAGACCCACCACACATTGAGGAAGGACATGAATAGCATTTCAATGGCTCCCAAGTCATTGCGGAATAATTGGCAATGAACGGGTCGATCGAGCTGCCCGTTCTGCCCATACTGAAAGCGATGAAATATCGATTCCGCTTCTTTCCAGAACTGACGCTGCACGGGAACTCCACATGCTTGCTCGCAAACGCACCTCATCACAATGAAACGAGTCACATTTCATCTATGCACGGTTAGGTACTTTGGACCCAACTCTTAGTCTTCGAATTCCTCCGGAATTACGCCGACGAGACGCTACTATGCTGTGCAGATTATGGTTGGGCGTCGCATTTACCAATGCGCACGCGTTCCGCATAGGAATGGCAGACACTGCTGCATGCGACCATTGTGGCAGTGATGAAACAACTTGGCACATTCTGTGTGAATGCCCACAATACTGCTCGCAGAGACAGTCACTCTGCAATGCACTAGATGAACTGTACAACCAGCCTCTTTCGGAAGAAAGAATCCTGCGCTGCTGCCGACAGGACTTTATGTCGCAGAAGAAGGCTGTGAAGGCGCTCCTGTGCTTCTTGCGCGTTCAACCGGCCTGTCTAAACGACTGTGATTGGAACTCCCTGAATGTGTGCGCATGTGTTTTTTTTTCTAATTTATTTTTTCTCTCTATTTCTATCCTCTTTCCGACCCTTTTCCCACCCCCGTACAGGGTAGCAAACCAGTTCGTCTAGGTTAACCTCCCTGTCTCTTCCTTTTATTTGTTCCTCTCTCTCTCTCTATAGCCTCAAATTGTAATTTCACGCGATAAAATGGCAAGCAGTTCGAAACTTGCAGCTCACAAGAGAAAGGCAGCCCGTAAAGAACATACGCCGGACAAGCGGGAACTAACAACTGTCTCAGCCATATACTATTATAGCATACCACTCAAACACTAACAAGAACGCTTGAAACGACTGAAAAGTATAAACAGGACGAGCGCGAACTGACAAAAATATCTGGGCTTTACTTTTCAAGATCAACGACATGAATATGACGCTGTAGTGCAGGGCTCCGAAAATTTTGACCGCCTTCTTGATATATATAGTACATCTAAGTACAAGGGCGAGTGTGAACTAACTGCTGCAGTCACTTCTTTGTGTCAGAGCAGCGTGCTTCTTTCACAATCACGGCCGCTTTAGCGAACAAAGCAACCTTCAAGCTCTCTGAAACTTTGACTGCTTTGACCACACCAACAAGGGTACAAACTGCCCACATTACGAGATAAGCCCGCGTGCATCGTAGTGTGTGGAGCGGCGACCTTTGAAGTGCACTATCACGCCTGTCACGCGATCTCGCTAATCATAACGAGAACACCTTGAAGTCACGCTCTGAGTACCATCGACACTAAATGGTGGACATAAAAAGCTCGCCGTTCACACAACAAAGAACGTATAGATTGCGGCCTATGGGTGATTTTGTGCTGTGATTTGTGGTCATTTGTGCGAGGTGTCGTAGATTCGACTGCCGGGACATAACATTTTGGCAGCTTTTACCAGCCCCCGGAAACTAATCGCTAGTTTCTGTTTCCAGGAACACGCACGTTCATAGCAATTGCCGCGCATCCTAAGATCCCGTTGCACGGAGTGAGGTTGATGTGAATGTTCGCGTTTATTTACTTTCACGAGTTTTAGGGGCGAAGCTCCTTATAGTTTAACCTTGTGATTAGTCACGCGTAACCAAGAGAAGAAGAGACAGAAAGAAAAGAAGGCAAAAGAAATGAATGACCCTTTATCGTCTCATTTCTTGGATGGCGTTTATCTGCCGCTACTCTGCAAAGTTCTGCTGCTTTCCGATTGGCTACTGCACGCGCTAGTTAGAGATGTAACCTCTAGTTAAGGATGTCAGCAGTGACGTCATGAAAAAATTTTGTGTTCATGATTTATTTCTAGTAGAGTGCCCGGCAACCGCCTGTGGTAAATGCGGGGCTGCCTTTGCCGAGAGCGAATAGATGGGAGGTATAGGGAGCTTCCGCCCCTAGCTTTTACCACGAAAGTGTTTTTTGCCAGGGTTCACTACGACTGCGCTGTCGTATTTCTGTCGTGAATATGGTGGATAATTCACGCATATATCGTATTTCTGTCACGTGTTTCTGTGGCAGATATTGTGAAATATAAACAGATTGCAAAGAAAACGAGACAAGAAGAGAACGTTCCATTGCTGGACTTCGAACCTACGACCTCTCACCCCGCGCGCGGAGCGCCCCGCTGCGGTTATCTAGTGTCTGGTATAGTGTCTGGTAGGCTGCTGACCCGCAGGTTGCGGGATCGAATCCCGGCTGCGGCGGCTGAATTTTCGATGAAGGCGAAAATGCTGTAGGCCCGTGTGCTCAGATTTGGGTGAACGTTAAAGAACTCCAGGTGGTCAAAATTTCCGGAGCCCTCCACTACGGCGTCTCTCATAATCATGTGGTGGTTTTTGGGACGTTAAATCCCACATATCAATCATATCAGTGCGCGGAGCGAAATCACTGCACCACAGAGCAAACGTTATCTAGCTAGTCAAAGGTGAACTTATTATGCACATCATATACCGCTGGCTGTCTCAGAGCTGAGAAACTTCAGCGCGTATTTGTTATCCGCAGCGATAGCACAACCACGCGCGTTGGGCGTGCTCTAAAGGTCGTCGCCCTGCAACTTTCAATTCTCGAGCATCTCAGCAGGGCGGGGTCACTCGTGCAAGTGTGCTTATTTCTGGATTAGGGCGTTTTCAGGTCTTGTGCTTCCGCCACAAGTTTACTTTTAAGAAATAGAAATAACGTTTATTCGCATGCACCCATCCATAATGACGGGCGAGGAGGCTTAGGTTTCTACCCCTGATCATTCCCCTAGCCATCGGCTGGGATACCTTGGGACTCGGCGGCGGTCAGGGTGAGACCAATGACATTACGTTGTTGTTCGGCGTCCTGACTGCTTAATAAGGCTTCCCAGGATTCTACGTTCCTACTTGGATCATTGTAGGATGGGCAGGTCCAGACCTTGTGTGCTAAACCTGCAGTGCTACCACAGTGCGCACATCTGCGGTTAAACAATTCTGGGTGACATTTACATTACAGGTGAGAGTTTGTAAACACCCCGTTTTTGCAATTATCGCCACATAATTTCCTCTTTCTTGTTCACTGTTTAGCAAGAAGGATCAAAAACATTGCTGGAGTAGAAGCTCCCGCAATGCATTGCCAGCAGAAGTGAAGCCACCTTTTGCCACTGCCAAGATGGCGGAAATATGCTCTTTTCTGGTAGTGCCCAGTTAAAGACGAAGTGATTTTGGTATGGTAATGTAATGCTACGTTTATGCTATTATTAAAAGATAGTTGTTCCCGACGGAATAACCTACAGAAACAAGTATGGGTGACTGAATCTTCAAAGAACTTTGCCTTTGACCACATTGGCCATTTCCAAGCTTGCGGTATGTCTTTCTTGTCCCAGCATTCGTGCATATAAGCTGCGATCAGAGGCTTACTAAGGAATTCTAGTAACACTAACGCACTTGGAGCACTATGTGACTTGAAAAAGTTTCTCTACATTAAACTCGTTGGGCGTGCGAGGGAAACGCTCCGTTCTTAAAAAAATCTTGATTCTCGTCGCACATATGCGATTCTGTTTCAACTTAGTGCTTTTTGTGCTTCCTTTTCTCTTTGTTTCTTGAGTCATTCGTGATCTGTCAGAATATTTAAGTGCTGTGTGTTAAGTCGTGTCTATGTCCTCTTGTTTGTACGCGCCACTGAAGTGGTTTTGTTACACCAGACGTTGTACTCACTTGAAGCATTGTTACTAGTTTGCAATAAACTTCCTTGTCTTAATCGCTGAACGGTGATACTTTATCATGCGCCTAGTAAGATGGCCGCCGCAGCCACCGTCTTGCTATAGGCACGGCTTCATTCCTAGGCAATCATTTCCACTCCAGCAATTCTTTTAATCCTCCTTGCTGTTTAGCTGCCTCTGGATAAAGCTTGCGATGGAATTCATAATGCGAGTGGATTTCTTCGAACGTTCGTAGTTCGTCTCTTGTGGAGAGGGGATGCTCTAGCGCCATCGGCGGCGATCAACTGGAAGCTGCGCCCTCGGGTGATTGCGTGCGCGATCTCATTCCCCTTCAGACCTTGAAGGCCAGGGACCATATCAGTGAGATTTACTCTGCGGGTACTGGTCCTTGTCTTAGAACTTTGGCAGCTGTAGCAGAGATCCTGCCCATATTATAGTTTTAAATGGCTGACTTATAGTCACTAACGATCACTCGTGTGCCTTTTTGTGTTGTTTTCAAACCAATCGCAAGTTTTCCTACCTGGCGCAGGTGTAACACAAAACCAGGTCCCCACTCTCGCAAACCTCTACCGATGTGTATGCGCTCCTTCTTCGTATATTGCAGTGTCCGTGTAAAGCACGCCGGATCGACCTTCAATTCTCTGCTGCAGGGCTAAAGCTC